>ML836249.1:17342-40468 GCA_009831015.1 Picea engelmannii
TCCAAATTTTGGTATTGTTGAGCAGTAGAGGGTTGAACAAAATTCACCCCTGCATGGGGGTGTGGGGGCGCCATGGGTTGTGGAGGACCAGGAAAGGGGAAGTATGGATTTTGGGGTGGTACTGATCCATAAGGTACGTAGGAGGGCGTCGTGCTTTCCTTACAAAATGAATAGAACTGAACTGAGTGATGAAAGAACTCTGAGTTAAACTGCTGATGAATTGTTTGTCAAAGGCTGAGCTCTGAATCATCTGGACAGCGTAACAATGCCTTGAATTCTTTGCTAAAACAATGAGTCTTCACGGCTATTTATAGCATTTTTCCAGGCGGTCACGTAACCAACTTCCGGTGTAAACACGGACCTGTTTAGGGTTCACTTAAGTCATTAATTCGCCGAATTTGCAGAGCCGACCCTGATTCGAAAGTCAAATCATCTTGGGGGTCGGTCCATAGGCGGTCGGGAGGACGACTTAAGCAATTAATGCGCCGTATTAGCAGATGCGTGGATTTTTGTGTGGACAGTCGCGCGTCGGGTGCGCATGCGCGCGTAACACATTTTTGTCCCGCGCATGTGCGCGCACATAAAGCTGTTGTAAAGCGCCCTTCAATTTTCGGTTACTTTGTATAGTTTTTGACCCTTCTGGAATGTTGTGAACTTAATTCAGTGCCATGAATGACTTCATTGTTGTTTTGATGATGTGGAGTTCTTGTCGCCATGTGCAGACGAAATTTCAGTGATAACAGCATACATGTAGCTACAACCAAACAAGATATTATAATCAAGTGGGGCATCGATAACTTCAATGTCTATCAAGATGGTTTTGTGCCCAAGTTCTACGGGGACATTTTGGAAGAGCCCTTCAGGGGATGATGGTCGACTGTCATAAGTGCGTAGGGTGATGGCAGATGGTACTAGCTCAGGTGAGCTAAGTTTTTTCCATACTACTTTGGACATGATGCATGTGGATGCGCCTTCATCGATGTTATACTGATGAACTGTGATGTTCCGGATCTTAACTAGTATCTGAAAAGATACCAGGGCAGGGAGGCGTGGTTCTCTGCTATCTAGATCAAAGGTGATAAGTCTAGTATAAACTAGGTTGACTGCC
Organism: Picea engelmannii; assembly: GCA_009831015.1. NCBI lineage: Eukaryota > Viridiplantae > Streptophyta > Pinopsida > Pinales > Pinaceae > Picea > Picea engelmannii. The sequence continues at coordinate 18,451 of ML836249.1, forward strand.
CCCAAGGCGGAAAGCAAGGATGTTCGATGAGTTGGACAGGTTTGGAGGACGTCCAATACAGACATGGCTAGAGGGGATTGGGCTAAGTCGTCCACTAGACTGTAGTTATGGGCTTCCCTAGCATGTGGGTTATGTACGTTCCATATTAATGACATACGAGCTATACGAGGGTTTGGTTCAGTGTTAGGGTGTGGAATCATCAAGGGTTGTCTGGCTGTAGCTAGAGCCACTTTTGAGGTGGTTGGGGTAGATTAAGGGGGAACACCATATTGACGACCCTATGTTTGTAGAAGAATCTCTATGCAGAAGTGAATATTGCCCTGTTTTTTGTTAATGGGGATGGGGTTGGAGACTCTTTAAGTGTACGCAATGGGGTAAATTAACCCAACAACGCGTAACTTGTCAATCTTTGCTTTGATAGCCACAACTTTGGATAGGTGAAGGGGGTGTTTCCTTTGATGAACTGGGGCGACATCTGGCCAAGTCTCGATTCGATGTTCGACTATAGATGGGTCAAGGCCAAGCATATCCGTACATGACCAGGAAAAAATGTCCCAGTATTCCTGAAAGAGATATTTATAAGCAATGAGTTCTTCAGGGGAGCATACGGCACCAATGGTGTTTTCTTCTATGATTCTCGGTTTAATGGAAATGTCAATTTTGACAGTCAGGGAGAGGTGGTCCATGTTGCCTTATTCAAAAGCATCCGGGGCAGAAATAGGGTTGTTGAAATAGTCTATATGTCCGGAAGTCATAAAATACTTGGTTTTGATTACGTACATGGAGGCTTGGAGAGGAGGGTGAAAGGCCTCCTTGAAGGGAAAAGTGCGCAATGATGGAGCGCATTCCATGGACAATTGAGGAAAGTGAGTTCCTATAGGATATCCTCGTCGCAGTGAAACATGTGAGAGTACAGGGGATCCTGGGAGGTGAGATGGGAACTATCAATGGGTAAGCATTATTGTCCTCAAGTGGTGGCGATGCAGACAAGATATCATGTACAGGGTGCGAGGGACCACTGGACATAAAGTGAATGTCCCGACACTATGGAGGGTACCTCATTTGCACAGGGATTGACGAAATATATCGAATGTCAGTGATGTGAGCCTCGGTAAGAGGTGGATGAGAGGGTTTTGGCCGAGCTTTTTGGTGTACTGCGGCTAACGTTTGGCGGAATTGAGGTAGAGATGGGAAATGATGGGTGTAGTGGCCATACAGTGAAGAGATGGCACAAGCGAATTTGGTTTGCAACCCTTTATTGCGTGTGGTTCATGCCTTCATAGTAGCAGTAGACGTACTTGTTGGAGTGGGAAGAAATGTGGTTGCTCTAGGGAGTTGGATCAGATTGTGTAACTTTGCAAGTGTAGGACATCTATTGGTGGGGTGTCCTTCTCTTTCACATAGTGCGCAAGGAGGTTGACCTTGGGGAGGAAGTGGAGCTGTGGGATCGTTCTTCTTCCGTCTGCCCCCAGTGGTGGCAGTGGTGCCAATAGTTGAGGGTGAGGGTGGTGTGGTAGGATCCTATACCGAGATCTGCATCGGTAGGCCCTCTATCTGAGCAGGGAGAGATGGTGTAGGAACCATCGCAAGTGGATGAAGATACCATACAGGGATGGAAAGCACCATGTTAGGAAGGCTAAGGGTGACGACTACCTGGAATGATTGGACTCTATGTGGGGGGTAGAAAAAGGTAATTTGAGTAATGGCTTGGGGGACTCCCAAACTGGGATTTTCCCATGGAGGGGGGGGGGCAATCTAGGATAAGTGGTGCAGTGGGGAGATCAAGGACTTCCTAAGGTAATAGTTCTCTAACTGGTGGAACCTCAATGTGGGGAGGGGCCTCTATGGGAGGAGTATTCTCTCTGATATTGGTTCCATTAGAAGATACTACAGACTTGTGTTGAAGGGTGTAGGAGAGGTGGTGCTCCATGATATGCCCCCAGCAAGGACGGGTCCTTGAAAATTCTGGGACCTATGTCGATGACCAAAAATGCATTTGAGCTAGTGTGGACAAGGGGAAGAATATTATCAATGTTGGCGGAATTGTTAGGCTCGTAATGTGTAAGTTGGTCGATGGTGTCGATTTTCCCATTGTGGGGAACATCATTGTATGAAACACAAAAGAGGCTACCACATTCATAGCATACATGTAGCTATGAACAAACACGATATTATAATCAAGTGGGGCATCGATTACTTCAATGTCGATCAATATGGTTTTTCCCCCAAGTTCTACGGGGACATTTTAGAAGAGCCCTTAAGGGGATGATGGTCGATTGTCATAAGTGTAGAGGGTGATGGCATATGGTACTAGCTCAGGTGAGACAAGTTTTTTCCATACTACTTTGGACATGATGCATGTGGATGCGCCTTCATCGATGATATACTGATGATCTGTGATGTTCCGGATCTTAACTGGTATCTGAAAAGATATCAGGGCGGGGAGGCGTGGTTCTCTGCTATCTAGATCAAAGGTGAGAAGTTTAGTATCAGCTAGGTCGACTGCCCCCAAGGCGGAAAGCAAGGATTTTTGCTAAGTTCGACAGGTTTGGAGGACATCCAATACAGACATGGCTAGAGGGGATTGTGCTAAGTCGTCGACCAGACTGTAGTTATGGGCTGCCCTAGCATGAGGGTTATGTACGTTCCATCTTAATGACATATTGGGTATACGAGGGTTTGGTTCAGTGTTAGGGTGTGGAATCATCAAGGGTTGTCCGATTGTAGCTGGAGCTGCTTCTGAGGTGGTTGGGGTAGATTAAAGGGGAACACCATATTGGTGACCGGTGTTTGTAGAAGAATCTTTGTGTAGACGTGAATAATGCCCTGGTTTTTGTTAATGAGGACAGGGTTGGAGACCCTTTAAGTGTACGTAATGGGGTAAATGAACCCAACAACGTGTAACTTGTCAATCTCTTCTTTGATATCCACAACTTTAGGTGGGTGAAGGGGTCGTTGCTTTTGACAAACTAGGGCGACATCTGTCCAAGTGTCAATTCGATGTTCGACTATAGAGGGTTCGAAGCCAGGAATCTCCGTATATGACCAGGCAAAAATGTCTCGGTATTCCTGAAAGAGATATTTATAAGCAATGAGTTCTTCAGGGGAGCATTCGACACCAATGGTGATTTCTTCTATGATTCTCGGTTTAATGGAAATGTCAATTTTGATGGTCGAGGAGATGTTGTCCATGTTTCCTTCTTCAAAAGTATCTGGGGCAGAAATAGGGTTGTTGAACAAGTCTATATGCCTGGAAGGAATAAAATCCTTGGTTTTGATTTCATACATGGTGGCTTGGATAAGAGGGTGAAAGGCCTCCTTGAAAGGAAAAGTGCGTGATGATGCAGCACATTCCATGGGAAATTGAGGAAAGTGAGTTCCTACAGGATATCTCCGTCGCAGTGAAACATGTGAGAGTACAGGGGATCCTAGGAGGTGACAGGGGAACTGTCAATGGTTAAGCAATATTTTCCTCAAGTGGTGGGGATGCAGACGAGATATCATGTATAGGGTGTGAGGGACCGTTGTACATAAAGTGAATGTCCCGACACTGTGGAGGGTACCTCGTTTGCGCAGGGACTGACGAAATATATCGAATGTCAGTGATGTGAGCCTCAGTAAGGGGTGGATGAGAGGGATTTGGACGAGATGTTTGGCATACTGCGACTAACGTTTGGAAAAATTGAGGTAGAGATGGGCAATGATGAGTGTAGTGGCCATCCTCTGAAGAGATGGCACAAGCAAATTTGATTCGCAACCCTTTATTATGTGTGGTTTAGGACTTCGTAGTAGCAGTGGACATACTTGGTGGAGTGGCGAGCAATGTGGTTTCTCTAGGGAGTTGGATCAAATTATGTAACTCGGGAAGAGTAGGACATCTATTGGTGGGGTGTCCTTTTCTTTCACATAGTGCACAAGGAGGTTGAGCTTGGGGAGGAAGTGGATTTGTGGGCTCGTTCTTCTTCCATCTGCCCCTAATAGTGGTGGTGGTGCTAATAATTGAGGGTGAGGGTGGTTTGGTAGGAGCCTATACCAAGATTTTCATCGGTAGGCCCTCTGTCTGAGGAGGGACAAATGATGTAGGAACCATCGCGGGTGGATGAAGACACCATACAGGGATGGCAAGCACCATGTTAGGATGGGTAAGGGTCACAACTACCTAGAATGATTGGACTCTAGGCGGGCGGTAGAAAAAGGTTATTTGAGTAATGGCTTGGGGGACTTTCTCCCAAACCAGGATTTTTCCCTGGAGGGGGGGGGAATCTGGGATGAGTGGTTTAGTGGGGAGTTCAAGGACTTTCCGAGGTAATAGTTCTACAACTGGTGGAACCTCGATGTGGGGAGGGGCCTTTATGGGAGGATTATTGTCTCCGATATCGGTTCCATTAGAAGATACTGCACACACTTGTGTTGAAGGGTGTAGGAGAGGTGGTGCTCCATCATATGCCCCCAGCAAGGATGGGTCCTTGAAAATTCTGGGACCCATGTCGATGACCGAAAACACATCTGAGCTAGTGTGGACAAGGGGAAGAATGTTATCAATGTTGGCGGAATGGTTAGGCTCGTAATGTGTAAGTTGGTTGATGGTGGTGATTTTCCCATTGTGGGGAACATCATTGTATGAAACACAGAAGAGGCTATCACTTTCATAGCATACATGTAGCTACAGCCAAACAAGATACTATAATCAAGTGGGGCATCGATAACTTCAATGTCGATCAAGATGGTTTTGCCCCCAAGTTTTACAGGGACATTTTGGAAGAGCCCTTCAAGGGATGATGGTCGACTGTAATAAGTGCACAGGGTGATGGAAAATGGTACTAGCACATGTGAGCCAAGTTTTTTCCATACTACTTTGGACATGATGCATGTGGATGCGCCTTCATCGATGATATACCGATGAACTGTGATGTTCCGGATCTTAACTGGTATCTAAAAAGATACTAGGGCGGGGAGGCGTGGTTCTCTGCTATCTAGATCAAAGGTGATAAGTCTAGTATCAGCTAGGTCGACTGCCCCCAAGGCAGAAAGCAAGGATTTTCGCTGAGTTGGACAAGTTTGGAGGACATCCAATACAGACATGGCTAGAGGGGATTGTGTTAAGTCGTCGACCAGACTGTAGTTATGTCTGCCCTAGCATGAGGGTTATGTACATTCTTTCTTAATGACATATGGGGTATCCGAGGGTTTGGTTCAGTGTTAGGGCATGGAATCATCAAGGGTTGTCCGACTGTAGATGGAGCCGCTTCTGAGGTGGTTGGGGTAGATTAAGGGGGAACACCATATTGGCGACCACGTGTTTGTAGAAGAATCTTTGTGTAGACATGAATAGTGCCCTATTTTTTGTTAACGGGGATGAGGTTGGAGACCCTTTAAGTATACACAATGTGGTAAATGAACCCAACAATGCGTAACTTGTCAATCTCTGCTTTGATAACCGCAATTTTGGATGGGTGAAGGGGGCATTGCTTTTGATGAACTGGAGTGACATCTGGCGAAGTGTTGATTCAATGTTCGACTATAGACAGGTCGAGGCCGAGCATCTCTGTATATGACCAGGCAAAAATGTCCCGGTATTCCTTAAAGAGATATTTATAAGAAATGCGTTCTTCAGGGGAGCATGTGACACCAATGGTGATTTCTTCTATGATTCTCGGTTTAATGGAGATGTCAATTTTGACGGTCGGGGAGATGTTGTCCGTGTTTCCTTCTTCAAAAGAATTTAGGGCAGAAATAGGGTTGTTGAACCAGTCTATATGCCTGGAAGGAATAAAATACTTGGTTTCGATTGCGTACATGGAGGCTTGGAGAGGAGGGTGAAAGGCCTCCTTGAAAGGAAAAGTGCGCGATGATGGAGCATATTCCATGGGAAATCAAGGAAAGTGAGTTCCTACAGGATATCGTTTTCGTAGTGAAACATGCGAGAGTACATGGGATCTTGGGAGGTGACGAGGGAACTGTCAATGGGTAAGCATTATTGTCCTCAAGTGGTGGGGATGCAGATGAGATATCATGTACAAGGTGCAAGGGACCGTTGGACATAAAGTGAATGTCCCAACACTGTGGAGGGTACCTCGTTTGTGTGGGGACTGACGAAATATATCGAATGTCAGTGATGTGAGCTTCAGTAAGGGGTGGATGAGAGGGATTTGGCCGAGATGTTTTTTGTATTGCGGATAACATTTGGTGGAATTGAGGTAGATATGGGCAATGATGAGTGTAGTGGCCATACTGTGAAGAGATGGCATAAGTGAATTTGGTACGCAACCCTTTACTACATGTGGTTTAGGACTCCGTAGTAGCAGTGGATGTACTTGGTGGAGTGGCGAGTGATGTGGTTTCTTTAGGGAGTTGGATCAGATTGTGTAACTCATGAAGAGTAGGACATGTATTGGTACGGTGCCCTTCTCTTTCACTTAGTGTGCAAGGAGGTTGAGCTCAGGGAGGAAGTGGAGCTGTGGGCTCGTTCTTCTTCCGTCTGCCCCCATTGGTGGCGGTGGTGCCAACAATTGAGGGAGAGTGTTGTGTGGTAGGAGCCTATACCGAGATCTACATCGGTAGGCCCTCTATATGAGGAGTGAGAGATGGTGTAGGAATCATCGCACGTGGATGAAGATACCGTACAGGGATGGAAAGCACCATGTTAGGAAGGGTAAGGGTCACGACTACCTGGAATGATTGGACTCTAGGTGGGGGGTAGAAAAAGGTAATTTGAGTAATGGCTTGGGGGACTGTCTCCCAAACATGGATTTATCCCGGAGGGGGGGGGAATATGGGATGAGTGGTGCAATGGGGAGCTCAAGGACTTCCTGAGGTAATAGTTCTCCAATTGGTGAAACCTCGATGTGGGGAGAGGCCTCTATGGGAGGGATATTGTCTCTGATATCGGTTCCATTAGAAGATATTACACACACTTGTGCTGAAGGGTGTAGGAGAGGTGGTGCTCCATGATATGCCCCCAGCAAGGACGGGTCCTTGAAAATTCTGGGACCCATGTTGATGACCAAAAACGCATATGAGCTAGTGCGGACAAGGGGAAGAATGTTATCAATGTTGGCAGAATGGTTAGGCTAGTAATATGTAAGTTGGTCGATGGTGACGATTTTCTCATTGTGGGGGAACATCATTGCATGAAATATAGAAGAGGCTACCGCTTTCATAGCATACATGTAGCTACGACCAAACAAGATATTATAATCAAGTGGGGCATCGATAAATTCAATGTCGATCAAGATGGTTTTGCCCCCAAGTTCTACGGGGACATTTTGGAATATCCCTTCAGGGGATGATGGTTGACTATCATAAGTGTGCAGGGTGATGGCAGATGGTACTAGCTCAGGTGAGCCAAGTTTTTTCCATACTACTTTGGACATGATGCATGTGGATGTGCCTTCATCGATGATATACCAATGAACTGTGATGTTCTGGATCTTAACTGGTATCTGAAAAGATATCGGGGCGAGGAGGCATGGTTCTCTGCTATCTAGATCAAAGGTGATAAGTCTAGTATCAACTAGGTCAACTACCCCCAAGGTGGAAAGAAAGGATTTTCACTGAGTTGGATAGGTTTGGAGGACGTCCAATACAGACATGGCTAGAGGGGATTGTGCTAAGTCGTCGACCAAACTATAGTTATGGGTATCCCTAGCATGAGGGTTATGTACATTCCATCTTAATGCCATACGGGGTATACGAGGGTTTGGTTCAGTGTTAGGTCATGGAATCATCAAGGGTTGTCCAGCTATAGCTGGAGCCGCTTCTGAGGTGGCTAGGGTAGATTAAGGGGGAACACCATATTGGTGACCATGTGTTTGTAGAAGAATCTCTTCTTTGTTGGTATGGAGGATGTTGCGATCGGTTAGATTTCCAGGTTGATTGGGACCTGGGTTTTGATATTGTCCCATTTTGGGTGGAGCAGGGTGTACCTCTTGTTGGGTATTCATCACACCTTAATGTGGGATGGGGTTTTTCAAAACAACCAGAGGTGGCTATTGCAAATACTGTTGCGGGGCCTGTTGAGGGGTAGGTGGCGCTAGAGGATGTTGCACATTCATGGATTCTTTCATCTATTTGAAATCGACAATTTGGGGGCAATGGTGAGTATAATGTCCATACTCACCACACTGAGCACAAGGGAAGTTAGTTTTGAGGTTATTGTTCTTCCCTTGTCGTGTTTTATTGTTATTGTTTCCCCCTTGGGGGGTTTTGGTTGCCCTGATTCTGGTTGCACCCAGCGGGATGGTTTTGTTGGGGGTTATTTCCTCCTAGTCTCGTGTTGTTATTGTTTCGGTTTTTCCCTTTATTCTTGGCATTATTCGGCCGATGGACTAGATTTTCCGTATTCAATTGCTCAAAATTTTGAAGCTGTTGAATGGGAGAGGGTTGAACAAAGTTAACGTTGACCTGTGGTTGTCCTAGTGGAGGAGCAACCGACTGCGGAGGACCGGGAAATGAAAAATATGGATTGTTTTGTGTAGACGATCCATATGGAGTGTAGGAAGTTGAAGCGCTTCGATTAGTGCTAAGGTTGTATGCAGAGGTAGAAGGTGAACTAGTACTTGTTTGGGACGTCGGACGCATCATGGGTACCAGTGAGGGTCCACCCATTGGTGGAGGGGGAGAAATGGGATATGAGTGTGGGTGAGTGGGAGGAGGGTTATAAGACATCCCTCCATATGGTTGTGGATATTTATGTGCACCATTATCGGGTGACGGTTGGCCATAAGGTTTGAGATGGTTCATAGAACCAATCAACCCATATGCAGTGTGGGACATCCCAGGTTTGTCCTAGCCAAATGGTATGGGTCTACGTGCATCAAGAAATATTATGTATAAGTACACTGACTGAGCATAGATGAGGTCAAATTATTGAGCCTTGCTAATGGCCTCCTCTTCTGACTGAGGAAAAGTGGATGTTACATCCTTGCCAATAACAGAGACAAGTGATTTGATAAACCAATCAAGATGTTGTTCTTTGGTGGTTTTCTCTTTCCACAAACTATGTCGTTGATGCCATTCATGGATGTGGTCAGCTTTATGGATAACAATGGTTTGTTTGAACTCAGAGAGAAGTTCCAAGCCAGTATCGTGACGAATTGGTAGTTGAAAAAAGGGCAAAAATGCCTTGGCCAATGATTCAAAGGTCACATGGGACCCTGATTTTTTGTCCACATACCATTTGATTGATGGGCATGTGAGAGTTATTTGAAACAACCTCAAGCGGATGGAATCATCCATTATGTTGTTTGAAGAGCACCATAAGTGGAAGGTCATAGCATGGTTGGCGGGATCTTACCCTGGTTTTCCTTCAAACTTTGGAATATCTAAAGGTAGTTTGGTAGGCATATTGGGCCATGTGGGGTCATGTAAAATGGGATCATTCATGAGTTTGGTCAAATCAGGAATGTTGAATGATGCCAAGTCTGGCATAGGGAGATTTGGTGGAGGATTAGTTCTAGCCATTGTGTGAGAAGGTAGTGGGCCTATCCCTTGAGAGAAGTTTGGTGGGGTTGTACTTCTCCCTTGAGAAGAAGTTTGACCCCTGCCTCCTTGTGAAGGAGAACTAGTAGATGGATGGCCTTGGGTGTTTGACCCAAGCAAAGTGGAACCAAGTAAAGATGATCCAAAAATAGTAGCACTCACGAGGGTGTGAGATGGTTGAGCCGGTGAGTTGGCAAGACTAGGGACTCCTCCTAAAATAGGAGGGAGATTCTGCAAGCATCTAGAACGATAAGGATTATGTGGGTCCCCTATGGTTTTCGACTAGCAAAGTGAATGTGTGAAAATAGTGATCAGAGAGAAATAAATGAACAAGAGATTTGTATATGTTTGACCTTCACAAAATAGAATAACTCATAATTGCATGTAATCAAATGAACATCATACATAAATCAACTGTAAAAAAACAAGCATGTGGATAGGTGGATTTTGTCTGCGTGGGGTAATAATAAAAACAAATTCTTGTGTCCTAAAATACCTATAGTCCTTCCTCTCAAAATAGCACTGGACCTTCCAATAGCACTCAACAGTGGGGTCTGAAGCCACCAGAAGAGGAACTAGTGAAGGTTGAAGTAATCAGTTATAATGAGGGGTAGACGGTGCATATCCCGAAAGAGCTGGTGATATTTCCCAATAGCCACACAAAATATGATTAAGGTGCGATTGCAACCCACAATCACCACTTGGGTAGATGTCCTAAGTTTTGGCCACTAGGTACCTCGGTCAAAGCGCAACATTTAGATTTTCGTCCTCAGAAATGGGTCACAGGCTGGATGCCCTTCCAAGAGTTGGGTGACTCAAGGAGGGATGCACAGAACAACCAGACCTTGGCCTTCAACCCTTCAGGAGTATCTCCCTGCCTTATGGTGTAGGAACACTTGACTTTGAGGATTTGAAAGTTTCCTATTTCTCAAATTCTATTGTTTGAAGATGTGAGAATCCGATAACGGGGGGTTATTTGGATGCCTACCCCCGAGATCCTACCTAGACTAAAAATTTCTTTTGGCACCTCCTCTGGAGGAAAATTTAGTGCGTTGATTAGAAAATTTTAGGTGTGGTGGGTTGAGAGATTGGGGGTGTGGACCAATATCGTTTGAATTAAATGGGTGTGACTAATTTCCAAAGTAGTAGTTGAATCTTGTAGAATTCCTTTGTAGAGATCCTACTTCGACCTCCACTATTCAAAATCTAAATTATGTGTGTGTGGAGTGGCTTTGTGTGCAAGAAAGTGACAAGTGTGCAAAGAATTTAATAAGTTAAGTGTGAGATTGCAACATGTGGACTTCCTGCAGTCCGTACAAATCTTCTTTACCTAGCTTACTATGTGTCTTTGGTACAACCTTGCGGAATATTTAAAGCCCTAAAGAACTAGCAATGTGGACATATGGGTCCTTACAAATCCTTTAAACTCCCTAAATGTTGTTTACACTAAGAAATCTCTTGAAAACTATCCTAGATTGCAAACATGTGGGCATGTATGGGCCCGTTACTTGGACCTTTAAACTTCCCTAGATTGTGATGTAAACTAAGAAAGTATTTAGAAACTATCCTAAGTTTGCAAGATGTGGGCCCTTACAAAACTTTTAAGATGATTTCAAAAACTAAGAGGAACCCTAAGAGGGATTTGTCCTCTCCTAAATATTTTTGTTAAGGGTGATGAAATGTCCCTTTAACCACCTTTTTGATTCCCAATATCACACTAGGGTGCGAGGGAAGAGAAAATTTGAGGGTCAAAGTTAACTTCTAGTACTAATTTAAGTGATTTATGTATGAAAGCATTAACCTCAACTTAAAATTTTACAAGCCAAATAAGCCATCCATGTGGCAATAAGGAAAAAGAGGAGAATATTGGTTCCTTTTACCCCCTACGTGCCTATGTTAGCTAACCTTTCATATGGGAAAGGAACCTAAGTGGAGTGTAGTTGCCTTACAAAGTGCATGAAAAGAAAAATATGAAGGCTAGGGGCCCTCAAACCATTCAGAAAAACCCTTACAATTTGAAAAACTAGACTTATGCACGGGTTACAATTCCAACAGTCGTGCATAGGGTGCACAATGCATCGTGTAAAGAGACATGTTTCTTGCACAATGCATAGAGTGTGCGTCTGTGGGCAGGAAAATCCCCACACTTCCTGTCTCGCGTCGGGGGAGAAATTTCCAAGTGAAATACTCCTTCCTTAGCTCTGAATTTTGACTTTGGCAGGTTGGGCTAGGCCAGTTTTAGTACCTGCAAGACAAAATTATAAAAATGAAGTGCTCTCTAAGCTCAAATAGGGAGGAATTTGATACCGGTCCCCAGTATGGTTGCCAATCTGTTGTGTTGGTTCTGTCACTTGGGTGAACAAAACAACAACACTTGAATGTCTAGAAGAGCCTGGTAGACAAGACAAAAGTTTTGTGAGTGGGTTAAATTAGCCAAATGCATATGAAAACAAAGAAATAAACTAAAACAACTAGGAAATAAATGTTATAAAGCATGAGAAACTTAGAACCATGAAAACCAAACAATGACCAACATAATGCTACTAATGGATCAATAGATTAGTAGGCAAAACACCGTAGCGAAAGGAAGGGACTTATGAGTCCCCTCTTCCTCCTTGGGAGGTCTGTTGAGTTCTTTAATTGAGAGCTCTTTATACAATGGAAGAACTGAAAAATGGTGAAGAAAAACAATGCCTATTCCCTCAAGAGGTGAGTGGAATGGCCTATTGTAATGGTGCTCGAAGGCTTCCAAGAGAAAAAAGGATTCCCAAGGAAGAATTCTTGCAGCATAACAAAACTATGAAGATCTTGGTTTCTTAGCACACCCATGGCTCTTATTTATAGCATTAATACATGGAAAAATGTAATTGGTTCATAGTGTGAACAAGGGGCCTTTTAGAGCACCCTCTAGCCCTTAACCAACCCCCAAGCTAGATTTTACTCAAATATGAGTGTCAAATCGTGTTGGGGGTCGGACCAGAGGTGGTTGAGGGGCCGACAAGATCCATAAATGCGTTGTTCATAGAAGTGTGTGGCTTTTCTCGTACACAGTCATGCATTTTGTGCATAGTGCGCGTTGAGGCCTGCGCATAGTGTGCGCACTCCCTTTGGTGATTTTGCGCACTCTAATTTTTTACCCCAATTAGATAGGTTTTTTTCCTTATGAATGAATTTTAGTGTGGTAGGTGGACTAATTGTTGTTGGCATTGATGTTTTCTTTAACCATTTGTGTGCAATGTTGTAGACAATTTTTGAATGATAACACCAACCAACCTCCTAGAAATGTAAATAAGAGACTCAACCTATCACTATAACTGTCATTGATGTTGATACATCATCATCATCAACCTGTCACTATTACTGTCACTGAAATTGATACATCATCATCATCAACAACTTGTCACTATCACTGTCATTGAAATTGATACATCATCATCATCAAAACTGGTTCAACCACATAAATTTCATGCCAATATATGCTCAATATCACCATGATATGCATCAAACCATGTGCCAAGATATGCATCAAGAATGTGCCAAGATATGAATCAAACCATGTGCCAAGACCTCCAAGATATCTCTCAAAGCATATACCGAAATATCTTCAAGATATAAGCCTCAAAACATAGAGAAAACATAAATTTCAACATCTAAAAAAATGGTGCTTGAAATCACAGATCATCAAACCTTCCTTAACTTTATTCTCAAGAGAATAACACCCTCTTCAAACTTTTCTTCAGCCTCACGGGACTAGACCGAGCAATAGGTAGGGCCTCGCATGACGATACCAAGACAACCAGTGGGGACCTCGCAGGACACCCTGGTCTTGACCCGTGGGGGTCACCTCATATAAGGTTTCCCAGAAACCATTATGATCCAGGTGGATATCAGTGGCCACCCACCCTTTCCAACTGGCTCAAAACAATTTTCTAGCAATTTTGGTAATTTACTATTTTTAGCAGTTTTTAACTTCCAGGGCCATTTTGAGGGCCTAAATGAAGGTTTTTTTGGATCAATATTCTGAATAATAGCCAAAGTCTCTCATTGATCCCCCTAAATGAATATCCTCGACGATACCTTTCCAACGAGCTATCATGCACCCCAAACAGAGATCATATACCAAAGTTACGCCCCTGGGAAGTTGATACACCAAACTACCCAAAACGGGGTCCACAAAATTGTTGTCTTTTCATCTTCTGGGTTTAGGGTTTTGGATTTTCTTTATGATAAAAAAGGCCTTTGGAGCCTCATTTTAAAATCATCTTCTTGCAAATGCGATTAGAGGACACATCTCTTCTCAGAGATAAGCTGCCACCATTCTAGCGAGTCTTCCACTCTGTATTTTTACAGTGTTTGTACATTTTCTCTCATTAATAGAAAATTGTGTATTATTGTATCTCTGTGTTTATGGTTGCATCTCTGATACATTTCTGTTATATTATTGGATATCTGAGATATCTTTGTACATTGATTTATTATATCTCCGCTCTCATTTCGTACCGAAAATAATCCGAATTAGTGGTATCAGAGCAGGCTGCTCTTGATCATTTTTTTTTTCAGTGCATGTCCCTGACGAGGTCCGAGTATAGAAAGTTGGGTCTCAAGCTTGTCTCTCTCGAAGACAATTTCTCTCACATGTCCAAGAAGCCCTCCATGTAGAAGAAAAGAAAAACGACGGAGGAGATGATTCTATCAATATGTTGCTTGAGCAAGCTCTCATGCGACAGAGGGACGAAATGATGGAAAATTTTTCCCACATCCTTCAACGCCTGCCGATAGAAACAGGCACATATTCATGAAACAACCAATTTGGAAGCACCTCTCCTTTCAAGGTACAGATTAATTTTGATATTCCCGTATTTGAATGTCAGATAGATGCAGATTCCCTAGACATATGGTTAAATATGCTAGAAGGTTATTTATTTGTCCACCATTTTTCCGATAGGGAAAAGATCACCTTCGCACTCCTTAAAGCTCTACCCCATGTCAAACATTGGTGGAAAACTTACTGGGAGAAAAGTTCCACATAATAATTTGGAATATATGGGGTCGATCCCACTTGGGATTTTTTTGTGGACACAGTAAGGGAACAATATTACCCTGTTGGCAACTATGAGGAACAATATATGAGATGGACCACACTACGGCAAGAGAGGGGCCAAGTAGTTCTGGAGTTCACCAATACCTTCCATACCTTGCACACCAAGCTGGGTTCAAAGACTCCAAATGACATTTTGTTCTGAAATACCGTGCGGCTCTACACAGATACATCCAAAATGAAATGGATTTTCTGGACATCTCATCACTCAGTGTTTCTTATCGATATGTTGTTAAAATCGAGCATAAATTTAAGCACCAGAACAAACAGGAGTTCGGGTTTGCAAATCCGCAACAACCAAAGTATGATAAATATGACCCTAACAAACAGTCTCCCGTAAACTAGTCCAAACCACAGGAAAAGAAGGGTCACGGGAAGACGAAGAAGGACACCGAAAAATGGTGTGATTACCACAAAAGACACTAGCACACCATCGATGATTGTCGCTAAAAACAGTCATTGGTGGCTAAAATCAAAGACAAGGATCCAAACCCTGATTCATAATCTGATTTTGAAAATACTGGTAAAAGACAGATCATCGACGCAGACCCCACTGCTATTATTGCGACCGCAACAATTCAACCAGAAGAACCAACAGATTCTGAAGAGGGGGAGCACATTTTTCATTGACAGATGTCGGTGAAGGGGACCCCGCTGCATTTTATTGTTTATAGCAGAAGCTAGAAGAACCTCATCTCAACAGAGGTCGTCAAACAGTTTGGATTGTCAACAACACCACACCCACAACCATACAACATCGGGTGGCTTCACCAGGGATGAGATCTTTGTGTCAGCTAGCAGTTTTGATTGTCTTACGACATCCAAACCTTCAAGGATGAGGTATTATGTGATGTTGCCCCACTAGATGTCTGTGATGTTCTCTTGGGCCAATCATATATGTGGAAGCACCATGTTGTTTATGAATCTAGACCTTGCAGTGTCATTTTTTCTCTGGGGGGTCATCTTTACAAAATACCAGAGGTAGTTTTGAATAGTGTTCCACCTAAATAGTGCCTCAAGGTAGTATCTCATACTACAACATTCAACTTCTTCACAATCTATTCAAAAGGTGAACATAAGGATACTGCAACCACTACAGCCTCAACTCAAGCACCTTCTATCCAACAGAAGCAGGTCGACAAGATTGCAACAAAGTGTAAAGATTCCCTTTGGACACATGAAGCTCATGTAGCTAGACTAGTTAAAAAGGTCCAACCCTTCCATCCACAGGTTCGTGACAACCTTCAACAAGCTAAGCAATACAACTTCTCCAACAAGGCAAGCAACTCATCAAGATGCAGATTCAACAAACACTTTTCCATCTCCCCTGGGCACTCAACGCAATGGATAACATTGCTTTCTAAGGAGGGAGGATTGATCCAGGTGGATATCGGTGGCCACCCACCTTTTCCAATTGGCTCAAAACGGTTTTCTGACAATTTTGGTAATTTACTATTTTTGGCAGTTTTTAACTTATGGGGCCATTTTGAGGGCCTAAATGAAGGTTTTTTTGGATCAATATTATCAATTATAGATGAAGGATCTCATTAATCCCCCTAAATGAATATCCTTGATGATACCTTTCCAACGAGATATCGTGCGCCCCAAACAAAGATCATATGCCAAAGTTACGCCCCCGAGAAGTTGATACACCAACGCAAAACGGGCTCCACAAAATTGTTGGCTTTTCATCTTCTGGGGTTAGGGTTTTGGATTTTCTTTATGATAAAAAAGGTCGTTGGAGTCTCATTGTAAAATCATCTTCTTGTGAATGCTAGTAGCGGACACATCTCTTCTCAGAGATAAGCTTCCACCATTCTAGCGAGTCTTTCACTCTGTATTTTTACAGTCTTTGTACATTTTCGCTCATTAATAGAAAATTGTGTATTACTGTATCTTTGTGTTTATGGTTGCGTCTTTGATACATTTCTATTATATTATTGGATATCTGAGATATCTCTATACATTGCTTTATTATATCTCCACTCCCATTTCGTGCCGAAAATAATCCGGATCACATTCACACATGAGCAACTCTGAGACTTCCCTCCTTTAGACTGCTTCGCTATCTCACTTGTGCCAAGAGATCACATTATTTCTTGATTTCACACTCTTTATTTATGATCAAATGAGAGGCTCTTGATGGGAATTTATATTTTTCCAAGTACCTCCTTTATTTGACTTTAGGGTCGACCTGTAACTTCTTGTTGCAAGCGTTTTTCTCCTTTTCTTGATTTTGAGGCCGACTTATAACTTCTTGTTGCAATTGTTTAGGGGCTTTGTAACCATACTTCAGGGCTTCATGTTTAAGAGGGTATAAATTCTCAATCATGAGTAACCATGTGGCATACCACCTACCCTTGGAAATGGCATGATGAGGACTATCCATCTATGATATTTTTGCATGTATTTGTAGTGTCCTTTGTACTATTTTTCTCCAATCAACTTCGAGATTCATGACCACACCTCTAAGGATTCCTAGCCATATTCTCATGTTTTCTTTGTAGAATTATTCAAAGCATTTTCATGTGAGGGCCATGCTTAAATCTATGCCATAAGGGGACCACTTTGGAGATTCCTTCATACAGACCCATCACTTCTAAGGGATTTTGGACATCTTCTAAGGTTGACATCAATGATAACCAACTTTCCAACAATATCCCCCTTTGGCATTGATGGCAACACTCATACTCCCCCTGTGGTCATTGCTCCCCCTATATTCATGTTTCTGATCTTTCTCTCATGTTTTTGTTCTTTCTCTCCCCCTTTGAAATCAATGACATAGGGTAACTCCCTCTGACGATTTTACTCCCCCTGTCTTCTTTGCAAGATGATGTGTAGATCAATGTGGGGTTTCTTTTATATGCTTCCTTTGCTCTCTTCCAGGGCTTCTTGTCCATTGGTACTTCCTAATGTAATCCATTGACATATATTAAAAGTATTCATGTCAAATTTCCTTCATTACTTGAATTCAAATCTTCAAGGATTGGCATGTCTTTATTGAGCTGGCATTATGACATAGTCATTCAACAATCTCCTCCTGATGATTTCTCTCCCCCTGTCTTGTTGTACATCTCACGACTTGCCTTTCTATGACTAGTTGGTTCCACCTACGAATATGCTTTTTTTCTGAGTCATATGCTTTACTAAACATTTCTCTTGAGCTCATGCTTTCATCCACTATCATGTATCTTCTCTAGTTCATGTCAAGTATTGTCTTCTAGACTTGTCAAATATCTCATGAATTCATCTTTGTCCATGTGTCACAAAAATTTCCATGACTCTATTACTCAACTGCACACAATGTTGATTAATCTACCACTTCAATGTTTTGAGAGATTCCTCAAATCTACTGCAACTGATCATTGTATATTCCTGCTTCTCAAGTTGAATCAAATATGTCCACTAGTTTTCTCTATCTTCAAATCAAACTCTACAAGTTTGCAACAAGTACAGATTCTCGAATATGTGATGAATATATACCTGCTTGAATACATGCTTGGAATCCTCTATACAATCAGGAATCTCTGCCTTAAAAGTGTGCCAATGATATTCCTCATAACTTCCAGCTGAACTCTTCATACCTGCATGGGAATGTGTTCTGAAAACTGCTCCTAAATCAACCAATCTGTCATGAGACATTCTGCACCTTTGCTATCAGACCATTCAAAATCTACCTTCCCAAAATCTGCAAACACTTCAGACTGCCTGAAATATAGTTCTCTAATATGTAATAGATGTTGCTTAGAATCCCCCTCTTCAATATTTACATTACTGGGAATTTCCAAGCTAGATTGCTTAGAGCAATATATATGCATTATCTATTGCAGGATCATCATTCTAAGTTCTGACATCGTCCTCTTTACCTATAGATTCATCATGATCTCGCACATCTGAAAATCCCGTGAGTATGATCTTTGGGATTTCTTCATTCACCTATTCTTCTTATTTTTGTTTTCTTCTCCAAACCTTCATGTATGTGATGTTAGTGTTTTACTTCATGGAAGACTTCATCATGCTTCTACAATCACGAGCTATGTGCCCATAGTTGTGGAATTTGTAACATTGAATATTGTAGGGGGGAACATAAACATCTCTTGGTTGAACGTTTCTTCCATAAGCTCTGCAATCTACAACTTTATGTCCAAAGTTATTACAAGTAAAACAATAATCGAGAAAGAAACTTTGATACTTGGGAGCCAATGATAGTCTTTTTGATGTAGTCCTTCTGAATTCGTGCCTTAATTGATCATGATCTTGTCTTCTATTGTTTCCTTCATAATGAATGAAGTTTCTTTGATACCTAGAGATAGGAGATCTTCTTGGAGATACACCTCTTCTACATTCATCCATTTTTTACTCTTGCTAACCATGGTTCCTTCCTTTGAGAATGTTTGCATAGTTCTTAGCCTTCTCTTCATTCTTCTTTTCCAGGAATCTAGAACACTTCTCTTCAACTTTCACTACTGGCTATATGGAGCTTCCTCTCTCTTCGATGATCTTGCTGGGATTGGTATTTGAATCTTAGTAGCATGAGGCCTCACCAATGTATCCAAGACCTGCTTTATTGAAGGGTGACCTTTGACAACTGAGAATATATTATAATACTTGAGAGCTCTTCAAGTTCTTGTTGAGCTTGTCAACTTCAACCCTCAATGAGACGACTTCTTCTTCAAGCTTCTATCTATATTCTTCTTTCTTCATCATCTGGATCTTCATTACTTCTTCCATTCTCTTTGCTTCTTCAAGTTGGGTTTTCAAGGAGATGACTTCTTCTTCAAATATTCTTTCTTGTTGACTAAATTCTGCTTCAAGCGAGCAACTTCTTCTTCTTCCTTTTCAAGTTCTTTTCTCTGTAATATTATTTCAGCTTCCAAACACTTGTTTATTTTATGATTTTATTCAATTGATTTTTGAGTGTTTCTTCAATCACTCTGGCTTCTTCCAGCTGAACCTTTAGATTTATGATAATTTGTTGGACTTCTTCATAATTTTTGTTAGGGTTTTGAGAACCCGCCTTTAGCTTGATCAATTCTTCCTTAAGGGACTTGTTTTTCTTCCTTTCCCTTTTTAAACCACTTAAAGCATTGATTATTTCTACCTCAAGATCCACTTCACCTTCTTCATAATCTTCTTTGTCGTTTTCAAGGGTTCCTTTCTAAGTTTCCATTGCCATGAAGAGCACTCTTTCTTCTTGTTCTATCTCAACATCTTCTTTGTCTTGATCATCATGCTCTGGCTCTGTGATTACAAGAAGAGATCTCGTAGAATAAAGATTGTGTAGCTTATCCCAAATCTCTTTTGTTGATGTGCATTGTCCCACTTTGAATTATCATATAATCTATCCAAGATGACATCCATTCTTATTTTGTTGTTCCTTTTTAATTTCTTCTGGGATGCAGTCTTTGGAGGTTTATTTGGAGTGGTGTATCCTGAACAATTGAGTCGCAAATGTCAAACCCATGTGCATGTAAACATACCTCATTCCTAAGCTCCATATTTCATAATTCTGACCAACGAACATTGTCGCTCCATTATTAGAGCAATCCAGTATCTGCCTTCCAGTGGTTAGACTGTTTCTGAAGGACCTGCTTTGATACCAATTATTAGAATATTCACCAATACTGAGGGGGGTGGGGGGTCAATCAATATTGAGCACTTTTTACCATTTTTAACCATAACATGTAAACATTAAGTTATCAACAATTTATAACTTATGATTGCATTCAATATATCATCAACATATAACCATAGATACACAATACACAAGAGTTTTACTTGGAAACCAAAATGGGAGAAAACCACATAACACTTTTTAATATATATATTAAACATTACATCCACAGAAAGCACCAACTTCCAAGATTCTCCAGCTCCAACTGGAAGATGGCACCAACCCCCTGTTTATAGGATTCAATCTAAAGAAAGATACAACTCCCTAAGTTCTCCGGCTCCAACTAGAAAGAGGCTCCAACCTCCTAGTTTACAGGCTCCAACCCGAAGGAAGATCCAACTCCCTATATTCTCTAGAATCAACTGGAAAGAGGTTCCAACCCCCTTGATTTATGAGCACCAACTCAAAGAAATATGCAACTCCCTCGCAAGCACCAACTTGCTATATGACGACACCAATATTCCCGTGCACCACCCAACCTCCAAAAATTATAAATAAGAGACTCAACCTATCATTGTAATTGTCATTGATATCGATACATCAACATCATCAACCCGACACTGTTATTGCCACTGACACCGATACATCATCATCATCAAAATTGGTTCAACCACATAAATCTCATGCCAAGATCACCAATAACATCCCTCAAATCATATGCTCAAGATCACCATGATATGCATCAAACCATGTGCCAAGATATGCATCAAGCATGTGCCAAGATATTCATCAAACCATGTGCCAAGACCTCTAAGATATCCCTCAAAGAATATACCAAAATATCTTCAACATACAAACCTCAAAACATAGATAAAACATACCTTTCAACATCTGAAAAACTGGTGCATGAAATCACAGATCATCAAACCTTCCTTAAATTTAACATCAAGATCATAACACCTTCTTCAAACTTTTCTTCAGCCTCACCTGACGATACCAGGACAACCAACGAGGGCCTCATGGGACACCCTGTAATTGACCTGTGGGGGTCACCTCAGATAGGGTTTCCCATAAAACCTTCCCACATCTGCAACTATGAGACTTCTCTCCTTCGGACTGCTTTTCTATCTCACTTGCGCCAAGAGATCACATACTTGTTTTATTTCACACTCTTGATTTATGATCAAATGAGAGGCTTGTTGAGTCCATTTTTATGCTTCCATTTTGTTCTATAAACCACAATTTTGCCTCTATATCCATCCATTTTGCCTTCATTTCATTCCATATTTTCCATGAAACAGCCTATGCAAGGTATATTTGTCATTCTTTAGCTTAAGAATTGAGTTTTCTAAATTTTAGCATTAAAATTGAAAATTTATCAGAAATTACAAGATTTGACCAAATCCCGTAAAAGCTCTGTGGTTTGTATACTTGCAGGACACCTGGGAAAAATCTAAGACTTGGGTCATGTTCCCTGATGTACAAGGATGGATAATGAGCTATCAGATTCGAAATATGAGACTTCCATATGTCCGGTCAACGCTGGTCAAACATGGCCACTTCAGCAGAAAATACCCTGTTTCAGCCTTAAATCTTGGGCAGTTTTGGATTTTCGTGGGATTTGACCATATATTGTGGATCTGAAGGAGGAATTCAACCCTCCTAGGATATTATGGATCTAACCATGATATTTAGGAGACTTATTAGCATTTTTAGTTTTGAGACTCTTGTATAAATACTCTTAAGCCTAGACTAGTAAGACAATCTTGATGTGAATGAAGAAACTTTGGAATTTGCACTCTTGAAGATCAGCTCTGTGTTTTGTT
>ML836250.1:10352-38641 GCA_009831015.1 Picea engelmannii
TATGAATAATCAGTTATAATGAGGGGTGAAGGGTGCATATCCCAAAAGGATGGGAGATATTTCCCAACGACCATTCAATATCATATTAAGGTGCGATTGAAACCCACAACTTCCACCTGGGTAGATACAACCTAGATTTGGAACACTAAGTCACCTCGATCAAGCATGGCATTTAGATTTTCATCCTCAGAAATTGGTCAGAGGCTATATTCTTTCCAAGGGTTGGGTGACCCAAGGAGGCATGCACAGAACAACTGGACCTCGACCTTCAACCCTTCACAGGTGTCTCCCTGTATTATGGTGTAGGAATGCTTGATTAGGAGGTTTTTGGTACCCTATTTCGCAACTTTCTATGTTTCAATGAGAAAAGGATAATGGGGAGTTATTTGGATACCTATCCCCAAAATCATAACTTAGACTACAATTTTCTTTTGGTGTTCCTCCTGTGGAGGTTATAAAATGTGTTGATTATGGTTTCTTTTAGGATGTAAAAGTGGGCTGTGAGGTTGGAGTCACAGGCCAACCTCATTGATTAAAAGTGGTGTGCACAAAATAGTTTTTCAAACAATTGAATCCCTTCTGATTCTCCCACATCACTTATGGGCACGAGGAGAAGAGAATACTATGATTTCAAGTATCTGACAAACACCTCTTGAATATGTGATGATGTGTGCAACAAGTGATAGTGAGTGATGAATTTTTAATAAGTTAAGTGAGAAAATTTTGGCATGTGAACATCGCTTGGTCCTTTACAATGGTTGCTTACTTCTAACTTACTATGTTTGAAAAACAATCCTTGCTGAAATTGAAAAACCCCTAAGTAACTAGCATGGTGGACATGTGGATCCTTACTTATGATCTTTAATCTCCCTAAGATGTTTTCTAATCTAAGAAATCTTTGAAACTATTCCTATATTGTGAACATGTGGGAATGTATGGTTTCTTATAATGCTTTAAACTTCCTAGGTTGTTTGCTCTAGAAATTTGAAACTATCCTAATATTGTGCAGATGTGGGCATGTGTGGGACCTTACAATTCTTTAAGATTAAGTTTCTTTGAGCTCTCCTAGATATTTTTATAAAGGGAGATGGAGGTTTCTTAAGCAATCCCTTTTCCTTATTTCCAAGATCACACAAAGGTGCGAGGAAAGAGCATACTCCAAGATTGACAAAATAATATCCTAGTCCTGCTTTAATGTGGTGATTGTAAAAGAAAAGAAACTAAACTTTAAGAATTCAAATGCTCATGATAAGCCATCCATGTGGGAAAAAAAAGGAAAGAGATTATGGTTCTTTTCATCCTTTTAAGTGCCTAGGTTAGCTAATTACCAATGCAAAAAATAACTCTAAAGAATAATCATTGCTTCTTTACAAAGTGAAAGAAATATAAATCTAAGATACTGAAAAAAGAAAAAAAAAATTACAGTTGTACCGATCCGCACGAGTTTGGAACTGACAGTCACGTGGTTCTGTGTGGTCAACATGTTTTTTCTACTTGAACTCGCACACACAAAGATAAATGGCAAACCGACAATTTTAAAATGAATTCAGCCAACACATGGCTAAATTGGAGTGTATGAAGGGTAGGCTAGGCCGGTTTTGGACCCTGCAAACATTAGAAAGTGACAATAACAACTCTAATAGCCTACTTGAGGAGGAATTTGGATTCCAATCCCCAGTATGGTCACCAAACTGTTTGGGTATTTTTGTCACAAGTGTGATCAAAAGAGATTCCCTTAACTACCCTAGTAAGCTAACAAGGCATAACAAAAAGATGGTTCGTAAGTTAGTGGAATTGCAAGTTAGAAAACTAGATACAAAGAAAGAAAATAGAAACTGAGAATGAGAAACAAAATAAACTAACATAAACAAGTGATGCATGAAATTGAACACATGAAATGGTTACCCAATAGAACCGAATCTTTGAATTGAGTGCACCAAGAGGAGAAAATGGGACAATGAATCCCCTATTCCTCCTAAGGGAGGGTCCTTTGATTCCTTAAAAAAACTAGAGCTATCACTCTCCAATGGTGAGTCTAGATTCTGATAGAATGGTGAAAAATACTAAAATCTTAGCTTCACAAGAGGTGTAAATATTTCTCAATGCTACACTAGCTCAAAACAAATGGCTTAAGGGAAATATGGCTTTCTCCAAGAGAATTTTGAACAACATAACAATGCTATGGATTCCTCTTCTTCTTTGCATACAATGATCATCTAGTTATAGGAGGATGGAAAGATATTTTTTAACTAGTTACAAGTGTGAATGGGAGGCCATTGGAGGTACCTCCCATCCCTTTCAATGATCCCAAGGCAGAATTTTAGGGAAATTTTGGGGTATGGTCGAGATCTACTTCATCCCAGAAGTGGTTGAGGCTCGACCAAAATCATCAATGCACCATTTCTACATCCACGTGGGTTTTACGACTTTCATTCATGCACTCCACGTAGTGTGCGCTTTGTACACCATGGTAGCCCATGCGGATGTGCACGTGCTTCTTTTGTTGAATACATGTGGAACTTCATAACCATTTTGTATAGTTTTGTGGGTATCTTTCCAAATTGAATGTGATCCTTCCATAATTATTGGTAGTATTGTGTTGGGTTTTTCATCCATTGTCTGTATTTTTCTGATCAATTTTTTGGTGATAATAATGGTTTCACTTCAAGTATGGGGTTCAATTTTAGAGTGACTTGTCGTTTCATTTTCAAATTTTTATTTTGGAAAGTATGTTCAAGAAATTTGGTTAGTAGATCAACCGCTTGAATGGTTGCAATGGAAGTTCGATATCACTTGAGCAAATAGTTGCAGCTAGTTAGAGTAGAATATACATATAAATAAAATCGCTTCACAAGTATTGAGTTTCAATTTTCAGTTTGCAATTTCAAGATTATTCCTTTAGTTTGGTTTGGCGTGCAATAGAATAGAATAAGGACTCCATATCACAATGGAGACATTTGTGTATAGTTAAGTTTGTAGTAGCTTGATATCTCATTATGTGGAATGGATTGTCTATATTAATAAGGGAGATGTCATAGCATATAAGTAGAGCATAGTTCCTCGGTAGCAAGTTACATAAATGGAATGAAATAAGGGATTGGTCTACAGTCCTTGATGTATAAAAAGGAGAGAAACATCCCCAAATGGAGCCAATGTTAGTCCCTAAACAAATTTCTACCTTTCTGTTCCTAAAATTTAGCCTATCCATTCATAATCCTTTTTCTAATCCAAATTTGTCTTTGGTTGCTACACATTTATCTTTACTGTTCATTTTTGGTGTTATTTCCTTTGATTAAATTCATCTTCATTTGCTAATTATAAGGTATGTTTAGAAGTCATTACATGGATTAAGATGTGTCACATCAGATTTGTTTGTTTTACATTTCCAATTAAAAGAATTTTCCCAAAATCTAAACGATAAACATGTTCGCTGCAAGAATGATGTCATTCTTGTAGCAGACAATAAACATCATGACTAAAATGTGTCTTTCAAGATTCAGGTTGTTTGATAGTACATTATGATCATGCAGGAGTATCGTGCAAATGATTGTTTCATGTTTCAAGTATTGTTTTATCCATAACATGATCGATTGAGTATGAGCTAATATATGTATGTACCTTCATTAAGTTCAAGTGTCGGGTTATGATATAAAACATTCAAAATCATCATTTGAAACATTTAAAGAGTTTTGTAATGAGAAGAAATGTTTAGATTATTATCAAAGGAAGCCAAACCCTTCTTTCTTAGTCATTCTATGTAGTTTTTTCTTAACCTCATTTGCAGAAAAAACAAAACCCTAATTCTCACAAAAAAAAAAACAGAATTCGTGATCAGTAGTATGTCACCCAACAACGGTGGTTAACTCCTCCATTTAGAACCAAATGGAATTGAGTTGTTGCAATATTTTCTTGAAATCAACTAGAAATTTGTTTGGGTCCTATCCAAAATTCTAGCAAATGTTTCATTATTTTTCTACATGGAGTTTAGAATTCCAGTCGAAATTTGATTTGACCATATATTTCAAACCGTGCATCCATTCTCTGTGAAATCTAGAGGGGACATGCATTAGATTAAGATGAACAAACCCAGTGAATTACAAATCAAATTAATCCATATTGTTCGAGAAATGAGCCATTGCCACCTACATCCATTTTATGTTTTTTTCTCAAAAACCGTGAACTGGGTTTATCTCAAAAATGACATGTCGAAGCATCATGATGATATTAATATGATGACCAAAACTCCACCTGACCCAGTTTTTCATTTGGGAGACAAATGGTAATGAACATATACAGGTAATCCCATAGCATCCTCAGTTTTGAAACATGGTTTTTTTTAATGTGATAAGGTTTATACCAGGAGGAGAACCAGAAAAATGTCATGGGAACTTCAATCATCTCTTCCATAAATAGATGTTGAGCCTGTACAAGAAACCCCTGACATACAAGTTGAGAAATATTTAGAGCTCAGACGAAGTAGGAGGAATAAAGGTAAGAAACATGTAGACTGTCCTAACATACCCAAAAACAAACCCACAAATAAGCTAAGACTCAATGTTAAATCATTATTAAAAACTTCTCTGAAGAAAGAGAAATTGATCATCATAGATGACGAGAACTATGAAAAGACTCCTGAAAATACCAGGAAAGAATAGTTGGAAACTAAAATAGTAAAACAGATGCCTATGAGGAAAATAAAATAGGGTAAAAGATAAAATATATATGTTGAAATGATCTCTTACAGTCATATGATGAAACAAAGCACCACTATATTCTCAGTCCTATATTTCCAGAATATTATATGGATAAGGGAACATCCAGCTTACCTAAACCTGTAAAGAAGAACATTATTGAAGTGAAATCCTTAAAGGGACATAAGCATGAAAGAAGGCCTAGAAATCCTAAATGTTCAATTGACTTAAATAGTCTTGCATCAGAAGAAGACCAAGATGAAGACAGGGCTGAAACAAGGGATGTATCAGAAAAAAAAAAAAGATATGGAAATTCAAAATTCCAACCTATAACAAAAATTGAACAAAGATGAAGAATTTCTTGTCAGTGATTGTTTTTGTAGACATCTTTTGATGTGTTTCCAAAGAAAATGATGAAGAATTTATAAAATCCATTCTGAACCACTTGTAGAATGGGTCAAATTAGGTGACATGAGGGCCATTTTTCGAAAAAGTGAACCGTTTAGGAGGTACAAGTGGAACTTTGGGGCTGATTTTTCTAGAATTTTGTATATTTTCCATAGCTTCCACCTCATCAATTCAACTCGAATTCTCATTTTGTATTACAAAAATGGGATTAGATCCATTTATTTATAATCATAGTTTGAATTGGTTATTAGGAATTAAGCTTTGTAATTTTATAAAAAGAAAGATGAATGGAGAACAAAAGGGGGGCTTCCTCTTGGAAGGAAGTTTAGGTTAGTGTTTTTGGTGCCGAAAGAGCGTATTGATCTAAATTTGTAATGGCTGGGACCTGCAACATTTTACACCAAATGATCAAACATTCTGATGGTCATACTATTATTTTTCATGTCTTGTATTTCTTCTATCTTACTTTAATGCATTTGAACTTTTTGCAAATCATTGGTTTGTCATGTTCCATTTTGAGTGTTAATAAAGAAGTTGCTATTCAAAACCACTTGTTACAGGATTTGCATTTGGTAATTATTTTATGTTTCTAAATATTATTTGGAACCTAAAATTATTCTTGCAAGTGAACAGATTGTAAACTTGTAACTTATCTTTTATCTATTTTATATCCATTTACCTAATTTTTCAGAATGAATTCGTTTGACTAAGTTGAATGTTGTGGAAACCTAATCTTAAAAGTGTAATCAGTTCATTTTTTGTCCAACCTATTCACTGCTTGATCCATAAACCAACCTATAAACTCAACTTGATTCACAAAAATAAACCATTGTAATAACTAAAGTTCGATAGCTTTTCCCCTTAACAGTTAGGTGCAAACTTTAGGGAAAACAAGAAGGTTACAAGATTGTGAGTCCGCGAGTCCATGAATATGGAAAAATGGCTAAGTGTTGGGACTTCTCGAGCGGATTTATGGAAGGAATGTTACAATTTTATGAATCTGCAAGTCTGTGAGTTTGTGAGTCCACGAAGGAAGAAGAAGTTAAGTGTTGATAGTGGGTTCATGGAAGGTATGAATAAGAGATACAACTATAGTCATGGTGAATCCATTAAGATAGATCAACGACAAATATCTAATAAATAAGTGATCAGAAAGTTGCTAAGAATTTTTACTATGTTTCACGTGTTAATGAATATTCCTTCATTGTTTCACCACCATAATTTTCATCTCAGAGCTCAAGTGGGGGTGAAAATTTACTAGTCTCCATAATATGTTTATGAAGGAACCCAGGTGGGCTCCTTCCAAAACTCCAAGTGGGAATGTACAAGGATACCTATGCATGGTTAATACTTTCACCTGGATGAGGGGTGAGAAGAAGGAATTAATGGGTAATATTCAAATGACTATAACTCCCCGCTCAAAACTCAGAATTGAGTAAGAAATTGGTCATTGGAAAGGTACTGGACTGAATAATCCATGTAATCACCTAGGACTATGATATAAGAAACATAATTCATAGGAATTTAGAAAGAGTATTTCGGGTGACCATAAAGGGGAAAACTTGTGCATATGGCACCATAATTAAATGATTGCTTTAACCAGAATTTTTAGAATTGTTATCTTATATAAAAAAATGTGATGCAAGTAGAGATTAAGGTTGATGAGAAAACCCACCTGTTAGCACATATAATGTGTAGGGGGTCAAAACACCTTGGTTTTTTTTTGTTTTGAGTCATAGGGTTTTTTAAGTCTTACGTTTTGGGTTATTTTTCATGTCATAACTCAAATTTTTGGTTTTTATAAGCATAATATTGTTTTAGCCTTGGTTTAGAGCCTTTATGTCATGAGATTATTTATCATGATAAGCATAATGGTCCTTATTAGTCACAATCTTGGTCTTAAACATCATCAACATGACATGTCCTGCCTCAAAGTTGTACACAAATTTTCATTTTGCCACATTCTAAGCATTTAGATGTCAAGTAAAAGGTCAGGTTTATTTACTGCCAACTCACCTAAAAGTTTGCAGCATACTTATAAGTACCTCATATACTCATCTTTCATTATTGCAATCTCGAAACATGTCAATGAGAATTTTTTGGTTTTCAGTGCTTTCATCTAATTGGATTTTCAACGATTATGTCACATAAAACTCTAACAATTTCCTTAAAGCACGCTATTGGAATTTGAAATTGGTGCTACAAATTGGCATTGTAGACTAGCATTGCAGACTGGTGCTGTGAATTAGCTGAAGGAGATTGTTCAAGTTTGGATCCCTCTCAAATAAACCATCCCATGTTCACAAAACACCAACATCAAATCCAAATCTATCGGGTAATCCTTGATGATATGCATGTTGTTCAAAGGTTGACATAGGATTTTATGTTGTTTTGAATTATTGGCACTGTGAACTCTTAAAGCCCATTTGTTACCAACTCTCAAACCCACTGCTATGGTGCTCTAAACTCTGCCCACTAGTTAAAACTTTCATTTAAATTTCACCTTGTCATTTTTCTGTAAACAAGCCATTTCTCCCATTGATATCTCAACGCTGCAAACTACTTCATTTAATTATGCATCATCATTGTGTGCTATGAACTAGCAATGTGATTCCTCTATTTTTATACTCTCAAAACCCTCATTTTCTGCAATCAATCTGATACCTAGTCTTAACCAATTGTATGAGCTCCCTATCAAGAACAAATAAAATGGTTAATCATTTAAAGAACCAAGCCCAATTTTCATACCATATTGGCACTGCAAACTGATAATGTGCTACTAAAACCCTGTTTTAACAGAATTTGTTTTTACATGTCTGCATTTTTATTACAAATCTCAGTGGCTACCCCTCTTATCTTTCCTTTTTAAATGTTCTCCATTTCATACCACTCATGTGTATAAGTGTTTAGACAAGGTGAACTCCAGGTAAACAACTCTGTCATCAAACCCTACATTTCCCGTTTACCCTGTTTTCACAGACCAACTATGATAAGAATTTATAGAAAGTGTTCTTCAAGAATTGATTATGGATAGTCAGCAAAACAAGAAGACTCACAAGGGAGGATAGGTTGTGATGAGTGAACCTTATGATATGTAGCTTATTAACTCTAAACCATTGTTCAAGGAAGTGTTTCAGAGGGTGGGTTGTCTTAATTTTTTTCAAAAGATGCAGAGACAACATCATGATGTGCCCAAAGAGTTTGCAATTAATTTTAATGGGACAAAGAATAAAGTGGGGATGTTGGAGTTTGATGTTTCATAGCATTCTATATCTGTAGCAACATAGATACCTGATGTGGTGAGAAATGTTTTAAAGCCATGTCATTAAACTCTTCCTTATCAAAATAATTCCTTAATCCTGAATATCAAGAAGACAACTTGTCTAAAGGAGTACCCAGAAGTCACATGCTTGAATGTTTTGACAAGATGTTGAGGGTCATCCAGAGGTACTTCACATGTGAAGGGAGGTTCAACATGGTATACCAATACCACATCAGATTACTATTACACTTCACAGGAAAAGAAGACATGAACCTTCCATTCTATCTTTTCAAAATTATTGGTAAGATGTTAGACAGAGTCCAGGATAAGTCAAAGCAGGTAAATACTAGTGTTTTTCACTCTGGTCTTATCAAAATGTCAGTAATGGAAGAGTTAATTAAAACTAACATTCATTGAGAAACTTTCCTAACGTCATCACATTTTCCAAAAGACAAATTCCTCCTACTCCACAATCCAAAAGACAAATTCCTACCCCTATTGAGAGGACTGTGCATTCAGAGTCCAACAAGAATAAGAGGGTGACTAGGAGTGATAAATATTTCAAGGCTATTGATGAATTAGAAATAGGTGGTCCTTCAAAACCTCCTAATACATAAATTTCACCTGTGGTAGATCCTATCCCCATGGAGATTACTTCAAGAAAACAAAGAAGTTTGAAAGGAAAAAAACTTGTTTTTTCCCCACCAATTGTTGTAGACAAAGTCAAACCTGGAAGACCTTTTACTAGAGAAGAATCCAAGAAACATGTCCTCGTGAAATATGATACAACAGAGAATTTATCCCAGAAAAAAGGAAAATCTCAGTCTTCTAAGCAACCCACAGAAGTTATTGACATTACCACTCCCCAGCATGAAAACAACTATGCCTTCAAAAGGCTTAGGAGGTGGCTTAAGGAGATGTTGGATATGTATGGGGAGACAATTGATAAGGAAAGGTTCTTGGCTAAGAGGTTTTTTCCCCTTCAAAAGAAACCCAAGAATGTCTACAGGAAGAACAAAACCCACCAACCTGAAATTAGAAAATTTAAGGCAGAGTTACAACCTTTCAGAGAAGAATTGGCAAAGAGAAACTTAAACATGCTAGACAAGGTGACTACCAGAAGAAGTTCTAGAATAAAAAGATAAAGACAAATGACCTTCTAAAACCAACATCATTTTTTTCAAAGTTTATGTTACATGCATTTACAACCTTTTAGTGATGGTTATGAGTTTTGAACTAGACCTAGCAGTTTTTGTGTTTTTCCTCCAATGATATATCATGATGATGAGTTATAGCATATCTGGACTCTTAGTAGAATTTTTGAGGTGTTGAATCTTTTAAAAAACTAAAACAGACTGCTATAGGAAAGTTCATGGTACCTAGACTCATTAGCATTGTTTTAGGATAGTTTGTAGCGCTGCGCTGTGAACTCAGGTTTTTGAAGAGGTAAAGGGAGTTACCAGTTGTCAAGGGGAACTCATACCAGAACTCAGAGGATCAATTTCACTTTGGAAGGCCACTTGCCTCAAGGACCTGCATACTTATGGACACATCATCAAGTTGTTGAGGACTGTTGTATACGTTGCCAACATTTTCCTTTAAAATAGAAGTTTGTTGTTTTTTGGTTGTACACATGTTTTCTGGTTGTACACATGTTGACATGTATCCTATGAGGAATTTGAGGGGTGGATTGTAAATATGGATTTGATAATTTTATCTATTTAAAGGGCATTGTAAGACTAAAGAGGGTTTGAATGGTGTGACAAAAAAACTCTTATTTTAGTATTGTATTTTGTAGCAAAGTTTTCTCCTAATGTATGGACCAGATCCAAGAAACTTTTAATCGTGGAAATCAGTCTTATTCTCATTATCATCTCTTTGTTGTCTCACTTGGATATCAGTCTATGTTGAAGGATTCATCCGTCTATTGTTTCTTTATTGCAATAAAAGATTTATTTTGATATTGTATGCAAATTTATCAGAGTTATTTTCTCTTTGAATTTAATAAGTTCTTATTCAAATGATTTTTCTTTCATATGTGTGTTAGAAATACCTGATGTAAAATGATGTACATATTACATTCTCCTTGATAAGTCTTCCATCTATCACTCTTATCTCTTAAAACCTGATTTGAAACCATTTAGGGCCTTGTTTGTTGGTGTGTATTACATGGACTGATCTGTGATTGACATATTTAATTGAGTTTTCCATCCATTTGCCACATTTTTATAAACATTATCCTTTAAATTCAGATTGGTATTAGGCTTACACCTAAAACAGTCTAGGTGTGACTTCTAGTGCTAACATTTTTGGCATCATTTTTGGGGAAAGAATTGAAGATGTTTCCCTAGGTTGTATGACAAGACATTACTAATTTTGGTGGTGTACCAAAATGAGTAAAAAAAAGTCTACATAGTGCACCTAGCAACTCCAAATTTTAGTTGTGGCTCCTAAGAGTAGACACACGAGGTATAGTCCACAGTCACCTCTGGCTGCACCTGAATCTGATCTAGAAAAAATCATAAAGAAGGGAAAATCTTTGCAAGGAGCCTCATCTTGTAAATTTCCAGGTACTTCTAGAGACTTACCTAACTCTGCTTTCCATACACCAGGTGTTGTTTCTCCTTTTTTTCATTTACCTATTGTTGAAACTCCTGTAAAGTCAAAACTAGGATATATTCCTACAAAATATTCAACTTTTTCTCCTGAGTTGAAAGAAGAAAATCTATTTATTTTTTTTATTTTCTTGCATCCCCTGAAATTGTAAAGTGGTTTAGGCTTGAAAGTTTGGAATATTTCCCACTTTTAGGTTCTCCTTCTCCCCGTAATTTTAAATTTTTTGTAACTAAAGAAGAAGGAACCTCAGTTTCTGCTGAAATTCCCCCATCCTCATCCAAGAATCAACCACTTTCTGTTAAATATGAAGTTTCCCCACCTTATACTCTTCCTTTTCCAAAACTACCTGTTATAGAAACTGCATATTTACCTATCAAATCACCTTCTACTTCTCCTAGAATTCAGAGTCCTCCTTTTCCTAATCAAATGGAAGGGGTTAATCCTCCTCAAAACAGAATGGATGCCATTGTGGCTGCTAGGTATGCACCATTAGTGCTTCCTCAGCCTATGAATTCTCTTCCAATAGGAGATTACCTGAAGTATATGCCTAAGTTCACAGGAGAGGAAGATATCACTACAATAGAACACCTTGCAACATTTTATAGTTATGCTATTAATTTGAATATTGGGAATGAATATGTCTGGATGAGGGTTTTTGTGCAAAGTCTTGATGGAGAAGATAGAAAATGGTTTAGAAGTCTATCCACTGGATCAATTGCTGGAATTGAAGCCTAGATGATGCCTTTTTAAGACATTAGGGTGACAAAAAAGACTTTTTATATTACATCACATAATTTTGGGCTCTAAAAAGGAAAGAAGGTGAATCAATGTAAGAGTTTTCAAAGAGATTTAAGAAGATGTATAACAAAATTCCTACTGAGATTAAGCGTACTAAAATTTCTGCTAAAATAACCTATGCAAATACTTTTGACCCAGAATTTTGTCTTTTGTTGAGAGAAAGAAGGTCTACAACATTAGCCCATATGCAAGTTGTTTCTCTAGAGGTGGTATCAAACATATTGGCAGCAGATAAGTTAAGGGGGAAATATGATAGGGATAGAAGAAAACAAAAAGAAGAATCCTCATCTTCTGATACTTAGGAACTAATCCCAAAGTTGATGAATTGACTAAGTTAGTCAAGTCACTTTCTATAGAAATGGAAAAACTAAAACTTGAAGGGAGACAAGAAAATAGAAACTCCCAGTATTTTGGAAATAGGAACAATTTCAGAAGACAAACCAATACACCTCAAATTATTTAGAGAGATCAGAGAAATAAAGAGGATCAGAAGGTTCAAACCCCTCTCCAAAAAAATTTGGTTGATGATGAAGAAGGAGATAATGAAGAAGTATATCAAGAGATTCATTGTATAGGAGACACATCTACTTCCCCTCATATAACTCAATCTTATTATGAAGAGTCTCTTATGAGAAATCAACTGAATGAGTTAAGTAAAGGAGAGAAAGTGAATTAAACTCAAAACAAATACAATTTAAGGTAAACAAAAAGAGGGAAATCCAAGTACATGTAATCAGCCTAAAAAATCATATACTCCTTCCAAAACAGTGTCAACGCCAAATAAAGGAATAGAAGAAAAGAAAAATCAACCCATCATTAAATCTCATGTTCAAGAGACAATGGAAATTATGAAGTCCTAATCTTCTTTTAACTTTGAGAATGAAATCCAGAAAATCAAAATTCTCCTCCCATTCTTAGAGTTGATAAAGAATGAAGATTTCAAGAAATCCGTTTCAAAAATGTTATTGTCTGAATTTTCTTCCCATTCAATAGACTCAGTTAACTTGTAGGATGAGAAACCTATAGTTATATTGGGGCCACTAGTAGAAGACAGAGATGATGCCTCTCCTCCCTTTTACATCTCTTTGAATATACATGATAAAATATTAGACAATTTCCTTATGGACTCAGGTGCATCCCATAACTTAATGCCTAAGGCTGTCATGGATGAATAGGGTCTAGAAATTACTAAAGCATATCATGCTTTGTATTCATTTGACTCAAGAAAAATAAAATTCCTTGGGGTGATTAAAGATTTGGTTGTTACTCTCTTTCAACTACCTATGAAGAGCATAGTCATGGATATTGTAGTTGCATATGTTCCTCCCAAGTTTTGGATGTTGTTGTATATATCATGGATC
Organism: Picea engelmannii; assembly: GCA_009831015.1. Classification (NCBI taxonomy): domain Eukaryota; kingdom Viridiplantae; phylum Streptophyta; class Pinopsida; order Pinales; family Pinaceae; genus Picea; species Picea engelmannii. Next base: position 23,489 of record ML836250.1, read on the forward strand.
AAAAGGTTAGGAGGGACATTGCAAATGGATCTTTCTTATGCTACTATACCCTTCATTAGGGGTGAACACAAAAGGATGTATAGAGAAGAACAACTTGCATATATCATTAGTGATGAAGGAAATCCAACAAACCATCCCATTTATGTTGTTGATACTGATCTAGGATATATCATTTTGCATCTTACTGATTTTCCTTAGTCACCATTGGAAATAAAAAATAAATCACCAACAATAAGTGAGACATCCAGACAGGGTGCTTAAACTTGGAAAATCTATTTTGATGGTGCATCTTCCAAAGATAGTGTCGATGTTGGAGTTGTGTTCATTTCTCCTTCTCAAGAAGTCATAACCTTATCCTTCAAAATGGAATTTGAAACCACAAACAACATTGCAGAATATGAAGCCTTAGTTTTGGGGCTTAGATCTACAAAGGACATGAAAATTGAAGAGTTATCAGTTTTTGGAGATGCAGAGCTGATTGTGCATCAAGTTAGAAATATCTATCAAGCAAAGCATACAAGACTGAGAACTTATAGGAATTAGGTATGGGACCTTATTTAAAATTTATTCCTAGCCTTAAACATATCTTTTTTTCCCAGAGAGGATAATACCTTGGTTGATTCCTTAGTTGTTTCTACTAGTAATTTTAAAATCCCACTACCTCCCAGACCTAAGTATGATGTTGAGGTGAAATATAGACCTTCTATGCATGATAATGTCAAGCATGGGAAGTTTTTTGAAGATGATCAAGAAATAAAAATATTTTTGGAAGCAATAAATGAATTTTTTGCTCTTCATATTGACCAAGATTGAGATGATGATAAAAGTCTGCATGCTGATAAATTTCTGAACAAGATTGCAGATAAAAAAATTGTTCAGTTACCTAGTAATCATATTCCTAAAGGATTAGCTCCCTTGGAGAGGTTATTTTATAAAAATGATGTGGATGTGAAGTGAGTGGTTTAAGTGAAAATGTTGATCTGACAGAGTGTAATATAGGTATTGAAGAGGAACCCAAATATGTCAAACTATCCAGTACTTTGTTAGAAAATCAAAGGGATGAATATATCAAACTGTTGAAATAATTTGCTGATGTCTTTGCATGGAAGTATGAGGATTTGGAAACTTATGATACAAGCATCATTGAGCATAAAATACCTTTGAAGGAGATACCAAACCGTTTAGACAAAAACTAAGGTAGATCAATCTTATGTTATTTCCCATTATGGAGAAAGAGGTCAAAAAATTGTTTGATGCCCATATCATTATACCTTTGAAGTATTATTATTGGATAGCTAATCTGGTCCCTGTCAGAAAAATGAATGGTGAGATCAAAATTTGTGTTGATTTCATAAATTTAAATAGGTGTTCCAGAAAAGACAATTACCCCTTTGCCTAAAATGGAGCATATATTGCAAAGGGTGACAAGTTCAGTAAGCATGTCAATGATTGATGGCTTTTCGGGCTACAATCAGATTTCTGTATTACCAGAGGATATGGAAAATACAACCTTTACCACTCCTTGGGGTACATTCATGTATGCCAAGATGAATTTTGGTCTCATGAATGCAGGGGCAACTTTCCAATGTGCAATAGACATTTCATTTAGTTTAAGAAAAATATACGTTTGTGGTTATCTACTTGGATGATATCACAGTGTTTTCAAAGTCTGATCAAGAGAATTACCAGCATTTGGAGAAGGTGTTCCTGAAATGCATAAAATATGGGTTGTAACTTAATCCCAAGAAGTCTCTTTTTGCCATGAAGGAAGGTAAGATTATAGGACATATTCTCTCAGCTGAAGGAGTAAAAATCGACCCAAGTAGAGTAGTGATGCAGGAGCATCTCTCCATGTCGTCCAACCAACCATGTCAGCGGATTCAAATCATGTGTTCAAGAGAGGCGCAGCCCTCGTTTTCGATTTTGAAATTAAATGTAATTAAATGTTTTAGGCTGTTGAGCCAATAGGTCATGATTTGCACATGCGTAGAAGTAGGTAGGCCTTTAATTCTTTGAAGGTTGATATCTATATCTGATTTGTGGACTAGACAGCCCATTCAATGTAATTTAATAGGGTAGGTGAGATTGGAGGGAAGAGCTCGAAGAGCCCCCTCATGTAAAAGACCAATTTGGATCTCATTTTGGGGTAATAGTGGGAGTATGCACAAGAGAGAGTGAGTGTGAAAGAGAAGGAGCCAAGACCTTGTTACAATCCATGCTCAGGAACACCTTGTAAAAACATGCATTTGCCATTTAATACAAAGACAATAGTTTTCTTGCATATTTCCTATGTTGAATGAATGTCTGTGTGTGTTCTATTTATGTTGTATATGTATGTTGTAGGTTTGCATTTGCAAGGAGTTGTTTGATTTTTAGGTGTGAGAGGTCTTTGAGGATTCACACCAGGAGGGTGTGACAGAACGTTGCGGGTTCTAATAGCCAGTGCACTGAAGCACTTCTGAACTTTGCGGATTCAGACAAAGGCGTGCCAGGTGGGCATAGGAGCTGAAATCATCAATTCAGGAAAGATCTGAGAGGTTGTTGAATACCTCAGAAAGAAAGGTTGTGGAGAATAACACAATTGCAGACGAAACTCTCTTTGAGTTCTGTAAATCTCTGTCAGGTGGGCATTGAGCTAGTGCAAGGAGTGCACAGAAGACAGAAACTCTATCGTGAGTTCTATATAACTCTACCATGTGGGCATTGAGCAGGTGAAAGGAGTGCACAAAGGAAGGACTCTGTTGTGATTTCATTAGAAGCAATAATCACTGAGGATTCTTGATACTCTCCCAAGAGGGCATTGAGTAAGTGCCAGACCACACAGAAGGAACTCTTTGAGTTCAGAGATAGGAGAAGAATCCACTGAAGGATCTTCACATGGTTGCTAAACACCCTGAAGGACTCAACAATAGGTTGCTTAGCAGACAGAGTGCCAGGAGGGCATCAGATTCTCCATTTGCAGGAGAAAGGAAGGAGGAATTATTTCCTTAGAACTCCAAGTAATAGGAAAGCTCAGAAGAGACAACACTTTGGGTGCAAAGACACTGCAAAAGTACAGGATTCAAAGAATCCTTTGAGGATTCGGGAGAAAATCTCAGGAGGGACAATGTTATTATATGCGCAGGCGAGGACTCACGTCAAAGAGATCACAGGTAAAGGAGAACAAAGGTCAAGGCCTTTGACAATTGGAAATTCTTCCAAGTCCAGGAAGAAAGTGTGTGCAAGCTTGGGAGGAGAAACATCTGTCGTCGGATGATCTGAAGAGATCTAGACCGTTCAAGGTTTCCACGTCCAGGAGGCAGTGCAGGAGAAGTGCACAGGAGAGATGATCTGAACCATAATATCTCGAGTGAACAACTGCCAATCGTTAGATCTGACAGGATATGTATGGGGGTTAAACCTTCGTAAGCAGAGCGAAAGTCCCGAAGGAGGTTGGTATCAGGATTTCAGCATTCGGTAGTTCGGGAGTCCTGAGGACAAGAGGTCGGGACACTTGACATTAGAAATCGTGAAAGGGAAAATTAGATTTGAGTTGTTCATCTGCGGGAGGACGCATGTCGCAGAATCATCCATTTCATAGATTCAGGCACCGGGACTCACAGAGGTGAGCGCCTAGACTTTGCAAGTAGCGAAGTCCTGAAGAAATCTGAGTTATCCGTTGGAAAGAGGACACGTGTCACAAGATCACCCATATCGAGGATTCAGACATCGAAGGTCAGAGAAGGAAGTCCTTCCACTTTGTGAGTGGTGAAGTCATGAGAGGATCAAAGCCGTCCATTTGAGGAGGACAGGTGGCAGCGATTGAGGGATTGACGAAGTACCGAAGAGGTCCAAGATTCAGATCTCATGAACTCAAAAGTTCGCAAGGTGAGAGCCCAAGAGTTGGGTGCTCCAAGTTGCGAAGTCACAAAATCGCAAAGAGTGAGGACAACCGTTGGATCCAGGTCGAGGGAGGGTCGTTGGATCAGGAACCCCATCGCTTATCACACATTCGGAGGTTTAGAGGTTGAGCGGACCTCTTCTCGACTGTAGAAGTCATGAAGTGTTGAGAGCCAAGGCTCGTTTGGACATGTGGCAAAACCATAAGGTGGGGCACGTGTGATTGACAGGCAGACACGCGTCGCCTAGAGAAAGGAGTCAACACTCCGTTGAATTCTCACATCTCGGGGATTCACGGGATAAGAGCATGAGAGATCAACCCTTCGACTTGTGAAGTCACGAAGTTGCGACGAGAGCTAGCATTTAGCCTAGCCATTGGTCACACATAGAGGGCACTGACAAGGAGGAGCCATACCTGTATCGGCATTTGGGGTATCATGAGTCTGGAAAGGAGGAGTCGAGAGCTTCGACTCACGAACTCGCGAGATCGCAAGATTGCCACAAGGACTTTGGGTTAATCCCTTGGTCATAGTGTTGTGGTCACTTGGGAAAGGTGGAGCTCGCACCTAGTGTTGTTTGCATAGGGGAGCTTCTGGAAAGGACCCGTGGATCGATAACTGGAGATTCCAATAAGGAATCGAAAGAGCCGCTTCAGCTCAGGAAAGCGATTGAATGATCCTGAGAGTGGACTTCAACCTGAGGGTTAGAAGGGGGTCTACATCAAGTAGAGGCTATCAAAACTCTTTCTCTCGAAAGGTCCAAGAATGAAATTCAATCCTTCTTAGGTAAGATAAACTTCTTGAGGAGATTTATATCAAATTTTGTTGAGTTGGTCAAATTCATCATAGCCGTGTTGAGAAAAGGGAATGAAGTAAAATGGACACTAGAATCTAGGAGTTCTTTTGAGCAAATAAAGAAAGCACTGGCTGATGCACCTATTCTTATCAGTCTTGATTACTCAAAAAAAAAAATATTTTTTCTTTTGCCTCAAATGATACATTAGTTGTTGTCCTTCTTTAGAAGAATTTAGATGGAATGGAGCATCCTATTTCCTTTTTTAGTAGGGATTTGAGAGATGTTGAAGTTAGATATGACATCATGGAGAAACAAGTTTATGCTTTAGTCAAAGCCATAAAATCTTTCAGAGTATATGTTCTTCACTAAAACATTATTGCTTATGTTCCTTCAAGCTTTGTAAAAGAAATTATGATTCAGCCTGATATAGATGGGAAAAGAAGTAAGTGGATTGCTAATATTTTGGATTTTGATCTTGAGATGAAACCCACCAAGTTGGTGAATGGTCAAGGTTTATCTATATTGTTACCTGAATCAAATTGCAAGGAACTAGAAGTAAATTTCATGAATGATAATTCTGCAAATCAGAAGAATGATATTCCTAACAACAACTTGCAAATCAACTCAAAGTTGAAAGAATGAAATTGGTACAAGGACCTCATCTATTTCTTGCAAAATTTGCAGTCTCCTACTAGACTTGAGAAGACCAAAGTGAGGGATTTGAAACTTAAAGCAGTCAAGTATTGCATTGTTTATCATGTTCTGTATTTGAAAGATCCTGTAGGGGTTCTTTTAAGATGTTTGGATCCAGAAGAGGCAAAACAAACTATGACTGATTTTCATGAGAGTCTATGTGAAGGTCATCAGTTTTGGAGGAATACATCATACAAGATACTTAGAGATGGATACTTCTGGCCTAGCTTATTCACTGATGTGTGTGGAAAGATCAGAACTTGTGATAAATGTCATAAATTCTCAGGAAAACAACAACTCAAATCTTTTCCTCTAAAGCCCATAGTCGTATCTAGCCCCTTTCAACAGTGGGGATTAAACTTCATTGTAGAAATTCATCCAGCCTCAAGTGGTCAACATCATTGGATATTGATTGCTATTGATTACTTCACCAAGTGTATAGAATCCATTCCCACTAGAAATGCAACACATAAAGTAGTTATTGTCTTCCTGGAAGACAATCTATCAAGGTTTGGTTGTCCTAACAAAATTTTTACTGATAATGGTGCATCTTTTAAAGTTGAGCCTCTGGTGATTTTTTTTGAAAAAGTTGGGATTCGACTTATTCACTGTAATCCATATTACCCTCAGGGTAATGGCTTAGCAGAATCCTCCAACAAAATATTAGTAAATATCATCAGAAATTTGCTGGAGGATAATAAAAAGTCATGGGATTCAAAGTTGAATTTTTCCCTGTGGGCAGACAGAGTAACCACCAAGAGATCAATTGGAACTACTCCATTTCAATTGGTCTATGGAACTGAAGTTGTTATTCCTATTCAGCTAGATTTACCTGTGGAAAATTTTCTTCAAGATCAATAAGGGGAACCAGATGACATGATTAAGAGGATGCATCAACTTGTGGAAGTACAACAAACCAAGGAACAACATTTTGATAAAGCAAAAATCCATCGACAAAAAATTAAAGAAGCCTTTGACATGAAGGTAAATAAAGAAGATTTTCATCTTGGAGACCTAGTACTCAAAGGGGATGCAAAAAGGAAAGATGAGGGAAAAATGTTAAATTCGAAGCCCTATGGATTGATCCTTTTAAAATTTCTAAAGTTTTGCAAAATAATACTTTTAAGCTGCAAAACTTGGAAGATGATGAATTCCCTGGTGGCCCAGTCAATGGGCATTTTCTAAAGAGACACTTTTTCTAAAATCCATGAGTGGCTTATTTTCATTGTAAATACTAGTCTTTAGTTAGTTTTATTTTCTTTGAATAATGACTCCTAGCCCAAGGGATAAGGCACTGGAACTGCATGTTCTTGGAACCTCACAGGGAAGTTTCCATCCCCTGTAGAGACAGATTTTAGCACATAGAATGTGTAGGGGGTCAAAACACCTTGTTTTTTTTTTTTTTTGAGTCATAGGGTTGTTTAAGTCTTAGGGTTTGTGTTATTTTTCATGTCATAACTCAATTTTTTGGTTTTTATAAGCATAGTATTGTTTTAGCCTTTTTTAGAGCCTTTATGTCATGCGCTTATTCATCATGATAAGGATAATGGTCCTTATGCATCACACTCTTGGTGTTAAACATCATCACCATAACATGTCCTGCCTCAAAGTTGTACACAAATTTTCATTTTTTCACTTTCCAACCATTTAGATGTCAAGTCAAAGGTCAGGTTTATTTGTTGCCAACTCACCTAAAACTTCCCTGCGTACTTATAAGTACCTCATGCACTATCTTTCATTATTGCAATTTGGAAATGTGTCAAGGGGAATCTTTTGGTTTTCAGCGCTTTCATCTAATTCGATTTTCAATGATTATTTCACAAAAAACTTGAATAGTTTCCTTGAAGCACGCTATTGGAATTTGAAATTGGAACTGTAAACTGGCACTGCAGAATACCACTACAGATTGGCCCTGCGAATTATATGAAGGAGATTGTTCAAGTTTGGATATCTCTCAAATAGACCAACTCAGGTTCACAAAGAATGAACATCAAATCCATATGTATAAGGTATTCCTTGACGATATGCATGTTTTTCAAAGGTTGACATAAGAGTTTATGTTGTTTTGAATTACTGGTGCTGCGAACTCTTAAATTCCATTTGTTGCCAACTCTCAAAACCACTGCTATGGCGCTCTAAACTATGCCCATTATTTAAAACTATCATTTTAATTTCACCTTGTCATTTTTTCTACAAACAAGCCATTCCTCCCACTGATATATCAACATTGTGAACTGCCTGATTTAATTCTGCATCATCATCGCGCGCTGTGAACTAGCACTATGAATCCTCTATTTTTAGACAGTCAAAACCCTTGTTTTCTGCAATCAATCTGATACCCATTATTAACTATTTGTATGAGCTCCCTATCAAGCATAATTAAAATGATTAATCCTTTATAAAACCAAGCTCAATTTGCATACCATATTGGCACTGAGAACTGATATTGTGCAGCGAAAACCCTTTTTAACAGAATTGCTTTTTACATGTCTACATTTTCACTACAAATCTCAGTGGATGCCCCTCTTATCTTTCCTTTTGAAATGTGATCGATTTCATACCACTCATGTGTATAGGTGTTTATACAAGGTGAACTCTAGGTAAACAACTTTGTCATCAAACCCTAAATTTCCTGTTTACCCTGTTTTCACACACCAACTGTCATAAGAATTTACAGAAAGTGTTCTTCAAGCAGTGATTATGGACAGTCAACAAAATAAGAAGACTCAAAAGGGGGGAGAGTTTGTGAGGACTGAACCTTATGATATGAAACTTATTAACTCTGAACCATTGTTTAGGGAATATTTTCAGAGGGTGGGTTGTCTTAATTTTTGTTAAACGATGCAGAGAGGACATCCTGAAGTGGATAAAGAGTTTTTACTTAATTTAATGGGACAAAGACTAAAGTGGGGATGTTGGAGTTTGATGTTTCAGAGAATTATATCTATGTAGAAACATAGATACCTGACTGTGGTAAGAAATGGTTTAAATACATGTCCTTAAACTCTTCCTTCTCAAAATAATTCATTAATATTGAATATCAAGAAGACATCTTGTATAAAGGAGTACCCAGAAGTCACATGCTTGAATGTTTTGATAAGATGCTCAAGGTCATCCAGAGGTAATCCACATGTGAAGGGAGGTTAAACATGGTATACCAATACCACATTAGATTATTGTTACACTTCACAATAAAAGAAGCCATGAAACTTCCATTCTATCTTTTTAGAAGTATTGGTAAGATGTCAGACAGAGTCCAGGCTAAGTCAAAGCAGGTAGATACCAGTGTTTTTCACTCTGGTCTTATCAAAATGTCAGCAATGGAAGAGTTAAGGAAAAATAACATTGATTGGGAAACTTTCCTAACTTCATCACATTTTCAATTAGATATTGCTCCTACTCCATAGTCCAAAAGACAAACTCCTACCCCTATTGAGAGGACTGTGCATTCAGAGTCCATGAAGAAGAAGAGGGTGACTAGGAGTGATAAATATGTCAGGGCTATTGATGAAGTAGAAACAAGTGGTTCTTCACAGCCTCCTAATAGATAAATTTTACCTGTGGTAGATCCTATCCCCATGGAGATTCCTTCAAGAAAACCAAGAAGCTTGAAAGGAAAAAAACTTGTTTTTTCCCACCAACTGCTGCAGACAAAGTCAAACCTTGAAGACCTTTTACTAGAGAAACACCCAAGCAACATGTCCTCATGAAATATGATACAACAGAGACTTCATCCCAGCAAAAAGGAAAATATTAGTTTTCTAAGCAACCCGCAAATGTTATTGACATCACTACTCCCCAACATGAAAACAACCCTACCTTCAAAAGGCTCAAGAGACACCTCAAGGAAGCAAGAGATGAAATTGACAAGTTGAAGAAGGAAGATTTGGGTTCCATAATAAACCTTAAGGAGATGTTGGACATGTATGGGGAGATAATTGATAAGGCAAGGTTCCTGGCTAAGAGGTATTTTCCCCTTCACAGGAAACTCAAGAATGTGTACAGGAAGAACATAACCCGCCAAGATGAAATCAAAAAATTGAAGGAAGAGTTACATCCTTTCAGAGAAGAATTGGAAAAGAGAAAATTAGACATGCTAGCCAAGGTGGCTACTAGAAGAAGTTATAGAATAAAAATATAAATAAAATTGACCCTCTAAAACTAGCATCATTTTGGTCAAATTTTTTGTTACATGCATTTACAACATTTTAGTGATGGTTATGAGTTTTGAACTAGACCTAACAATATTTTTGTTTTTCCTCCAATGATATATCAGGATGATGAGTTATAACATATTTGGACTCTTAGTAGAAGTTTTGAGGTGTTGAAGACTTTAAAAAAGTGAAACAGGCTGCTAAAGGAAATTTTGTAGCACCTGGACTCATTGGCACTGCGAACTGGTTATTTCAGGACAATGCAGCGCTGCGCTGCAAACTCAGTTTTTATAAGATTTTGGAGGGAAAGGGAGTTGTCATATGTCAAGGGGAACTCATACCAACACTCAAGGGATCATTTGCACTTTGAAAGGCCACCTACCTCAAGTAGCTGCATATTTATGGACACATCATCAAGTTGTTGAAGACTTTTGTATATGTTGCCAACATTTTCCTTTAAAATAACAATTTGTTGTTTTTTGGTTGTACACTTGTTGCCACGCTTCCCTTAGGCATGGGATCCTATGATGAAGTTGAGGGGAAGATTGTAAATCTGGCTTTGATAAGTTTATCTATTTAAAGGGCATTGTAATATTGAAGAGGGTTTGAATGGTGTGAAAAAAAAACTCTTATTTTAGTATTTTCTTTTGTAGCAGAGTTTTGTCCTAATGTATGAACCAGATCCAAGAAAATTTTAATGGTGGAAATCAATCTTATTCTCATTATCATCTCTTTGTTGTCTCACTTTGATATCAATCTGTGTTGAAGGATTCATCCAGACATTGTTTCTTTATTGCAATAAAAGATTTATTGTGATATTGTATGCAAATTTATCAAAGTTATTTTCTCTTTGAATTTGAGAGGTTCTTATTCAAATGAGCTTTATTTCATATGTGTGTCAGAAATACTTGATGTAAAATGATATACATATTACATTCTCCTTTCTAAGTCTTCCATCTATCATTATTTCCTATTAAAACCTTATTTGAAACCATTGAAGGCCTTGGTTGTTGGTGTGTATTACATGGAATGATCTGTGTTTGACATATTTAATTGATTTTTCCATCCATTTGCCACATTTTTACAAAAATTTTCCTTTACATTCTGATGGTTATTAGGCTTAGACCTACAACAATCTAGGTGTGACTTCTAGTGCTAACACCACTAATTGTCTTTAGTAAAGTGGTATTTCCAGGTATGATGAACAGGGCAAGGTCAGTTCTTAAAAATGTGGAATGATTGCTTGAGGAAGCTACCATATGAAAATAGCTATACTGTGCGAGTAAGATATAATATTTTAAACGGAACTATAATTTGGAACAAGAATTCAAGATGACAAATATGCATACAAAATGGGGGATGTTGAGTAAGAGAGATATCATCTATGTTTCATGATAAATTTTGAGTAATGTGTATGCATGGAACTGTGACCATGAAAGTGTGGAGAGATGGTTTTCATAACATATGAGAGGATTGGAATTTGGTTACAAATAAGCAGAGGTACTCAAGGCAAGAGTGATATAATAAGAATCTCTCATAGGATGATCAAGAAACAAGAAGGAAGAATGTTGAGACACGAGTCTAGGTGGGGCCATGAAGGCTTGAGAATCCAAGAAGAGAAATTTTTTCTGTAAAGACAATTACTACAAGAAATCGATTGATTCTAATTAGATTGGAATCAAGGAGTAAGAGGAAAACATTTACTGGTTGAAGTAGTGAAGATCCATTCACTATAAGGGGTGTCAAGGTACAGATAAAGTAGTACATTGTGGGGAGAATTTTGTGAAAAGATTTATATGTCAAGATTTTATTGTTATGATAAAGAAAGAAATACAATATACTTTGAGATAAAGGCATCATTTCCAAGGATCATCCATATAGTTGTGGGGGTAGTACCTCCATTATTGTCATCAAAATAGTGTAGTGGATGCATGGTATGAATGTTATAACTTTAGGGGTGAAGTAATGAAAATATTGAATGATAAAGGAATGCTAGAAAAATCATAAGAAATGCATCATGTGAAGATTGGTTCTAGAGGCATATAGCCATACTTTTGTTGAAGGAATTACATAAATCTCAAGGCATTCCAAACTCTGACAAAATTCAAGAGTAATTGAAGGCTAGTGAAAAAGGGTATCACTAGGTGGATTCTAAGTTATTTGAGTCTATTGTAGCGCTCAAGATTTGTGACAACAATGAATATGAATGTTGAGTACATTCCAAAGGTGTTGGGTGCATTGTGAAGGTACATTGGGAAGATAAGTCAAAGAGACCTAGACATGAAGGTGATTTCCTAAAGGAATAGGAAATAATAATTCTATGCTTGTTATATAGTGAAAAAGATATGGTACCAAAAAAGAATCCATTTCAAGAGGAAATGAACCATGGGGTGGCATTCTAGGGGTTGGAAGTGTCACTGAAAAATGTGATGACAAGTAAAGGCATTGTCAACTACTTCCATTCAATCTCTATGAGGTTGGGAATGAAGATAGTGGGTAGCATTGCAATATGCTAGGAATTGACTATGTGATTCAAGTTGAAATCAGATGTAATAAGAAAGGAGAATAGAATGGTGCAAGACACTATAAGGGCTAATATGTTTCAATCAAAGGAAGGTTGAACCAGTTTGGTCCACAAGAGTAAATAGAAATTGAAGATATAAAGTCAATATGAGAGCATGGATGGAAATGTAATTTGCTCATGCATGTGTTTGATCAGATGGATCCAGGAGATAATTAAGGATGAAGTTAATATCAACATATTATATGGATGAAAATATAAAAATGATCAAAAGAGGTTTAGATGGAAAGTATTCAGTAAGAGAGATTAAGGATACATGAATCCGGGAAGAATTGAGGTCTTCTAGGAACAAAAAGGAAAAGTGGTATAGGAAGAAAGAAGTTGTTGCAATCACTATAGAAACAATTATGTTATGGCTTGTTGGATAGTCGTACATAGTACAAGAAAATGGACTGCATATACATCCATGAGCATGCTAGTGATGAAGTAGTAGGGCATATAGATATATTGTAATAAACATAGATTTGTTCATATATATATATGATGACTAGGAGTAGACTATTGTTATATATATGACTATGAAGTTACTAATGATGGTTGTTGTTCCATGAATGAGATAATTATTGCATGGCTGCAAGTGATACTAATAATGTTGTTGCATATAGAAGGAAGCAATGGAAAGTTGAAGTGTGGATTATAAGGCTTATAGAAGAGGCTTGAGAGATTCTATTTTTATCATTTAGCTAGGTAGCATTAAATTCTAGCCAAGTAGCATTAAATTTATTTAATGGTAGCTATGTTGGTATGAGTTTTATGTAATTTTATTGCATAATTTCTAAAGGAAATTTTGGTAAGAATTTCCTCAGCCAGAGTTTATTTGATCACATTATTGTATTATTTGAATGCATTAATGAGAATGAGATACCACTAGGTGTGGTAAAGGTTGGAGGGATGTAATAATTACAAAAGCTATTTAGTTTTTGAATGCATTTATGTGACACAGTAACATGTCATGTAATTGTTGGTGTGAGTTAATAACCAAAGTAATAAAAGGGTACGACCCTCTTATAGGAATAAATGCCGACAAAGATAGTCATGTATGATACCATGGCATGGTTGGTTATGAAAAGTATTTAGTGCCACACAAGCATCCAAGGAAAATTTCTTACTACTAAATAATGTTTGGAATGAAACCTTTTTGCTAACACTAATGAACACCACAAAATTATATTCTTGGTGTAGTGCTCGGGTTGAAAAGGAATTCATCCAAATAGTTTAACAAGAAATAGATGTGTATGGGGAATGTGTTGAGGAATTGACCAGAATTTCCCATTACCAATGGTGAGATACATGACTTAGATATAGATAATTCTAAAGCCAATACAAGAATGCATTGAATAGTAGGCATGAATAATTTATGAAAGTGTGTAAGTGGTAAAGATGCAATTATGAATGATAGAATTGTTATGTTCGAATGCAGTTGTTTAATGTGTTTTTTTTTTAATACATGCACATATGTTATTAAACGAAAATGAGTATGCTAATAGTTGAAATGTCACAGTTATTACTAACTCACGGATTTGAGAACATTTCAGGGGTTGTTAGACCTTACAACAAGGAAGTTGAAAGTCAAGTAGCCACTTTAGCATTGACTACAGGAAATTTCTGGTCAGAAAGTTTAATTGTTGAAAATAATGATGTTGCAAGAATGGAAAGCCTAATGGTTGAAAATTCATATGCAGGGAATGATAATTTCATTTTTATTTAATAATTGATTGATAGTTGTGATTGCATGATTAAGTGTAGACAATTCTAATATCACTTTGTAATATTTTGTACATATTGCAATGAAAGTATATTGTATAGGAAACACTAATGATGTGTTGGTTGAATGCAAGATGGAAACATTGTAGAAAAGTGGTCTCAAGTATGGTGCTATAGAGATCCATCATAAACATTGATGCCTACTGTGCAACAACCAAGGAAATTATGAGATAGAATTTCATATTTTGGAAAAGGTTGAATTTCCTTATGAAATAAATTTGAATTTTCAAAATGAAGTTTTTATAAAATTGTTAATGACTGTATGTGTGTGATACAAATGAGATAATATTTATTAAATTGAAAGGCTTGGAAATAACAACTACGGTTGGAGACACTAAATCCATATAAATTTATAACCTTGGCAAGATTTTGGTAATGAGTTGGCACTCCCCTTGTGTGTGAAATCCTTGGAAAGATGGATCACTAAGGGACTGTGTAGCAGTGAAGGGATACATGAGCCTAGAAGGGTGAGTGCAGCAAGGAAGAGACAAATCAAGGATTCTTATGGCATGGTATCTATAATCATGAGGTTGTGTCAAATGGAACAATGAGTTGAATTCTTTCCTGAAGCAGCTCTATGGAATAGATAAAATGACTTCCAACCGCAAAATGAATACATGAATTGGTGCTTGAAAATAAGATAACCAAGGGGATAACAAGATTCAATGGAAAAGTCTTGGAGATTTTTGAATAATTTTGAATTGTACATTGTATATGTGTATATACTGCATTGAGGAAAATGAATAAATAAGGGGGAGGGGAATGTAATACCCCTAGGTTGAACCCCATTTGTACATATGTTTTATAGGTTGGTGAGCTAGGATATTATAGGACAAAGTACCTATGTGGCTATTAGGCTGGAGAGTCTAGACTGGCTAAAAGGCTGGCGTGCCTATTGTTTTAATGTGTAAATTCTCATATTTTAATAAAGCACATCATTGTTGCTAACCTTCCACACAAAAGAAATGGGGGGGTAAACTCCACTAGGATGGGAAAGGGGGCTAAGAGTCTAAGAAGGGGCTAAGATTAAGGGTTTAATCCCAAAGGAATATTATATTATTATTCATAAAGTCTAAAGTAAGGATATAACTTTATGTTATCCTAAGTTCCTAGGGGAGGGGAACAAATTACAAGTGGGAAAAAGGGAGTCCCTTGGGTGCCATGTGTCTTAAAGGACACATGCATATATATATATATATATATATATATATATATATATATATATATATATATATATATATATATATATATATATATATATATATATATATATATATATATATATAT
>ML836250.1:39146-52009 GCA_009831015.1 Picea engelmannii
TCAGACCTTTGACTAGCTTAGAATTTCCTTTTCCCAAGTAGAGTTTAGCCCCAACTCGGGGGTGACCCATTGTTGAGACTATGAGAAGTGTGTTCTATGGTTGGGAGGAACGTGAAAGGTATGCATGAATTTGGTGTTTAATTCACTAAAGATAAGTGTTTTTATGTGGTTTTGAAAATGCTATGTTGTGAATTATGATGTTCTGTTATGGAATTTATATTGTCTTTATGTATAACTTATTATTGTTGTATGTTGCTATTATTCCTCTTAACTTTGTTCATATGCAGAACATATCAATATATTTAATGGTATTAGAGTGTTAAAAGAGTTAGTTTTGCATGGAATGGCCCAGCCTGGGTGGATGGGTATGTTACAAAGGATCAATTT
This sequence comes from Picea engelmannii, assembly GCA_009831015.1. Taxonomy (NCBI): domain Eukaryota; kingdom Viridiplantae; phylum Streptophyta; class Pinopsida; order Pinales; family Pinaceae; genus Picea; species Picea engelmannii. The sequence goes on from ML836250.1 coordinate 39,534, forward strand.
TGTTGAGTTGTTGGTAACAGGTACGTTACAAGGCCTATGCTTTGCTCTCTTTTCCTCGGTTATAGAAATGAAAATACAAATAAAGAGGCACTCAGTGTGCAGTTTCCTCCTTTTTATGTTCTTAAATACCACTCCTAGATGCTCTTCTCAACTATGGAACAAATACAATGCTAAAGAATGGAACCCTTTCTCCTCCTAGTAGCTTGGTATTTAACATAATACAATAGCCATCTAGGGTTAGGGGTTTTTCATCTTTAACCCTCAATTAGTGATAAGGTTTTCAACCTTCTAGAATATTCATGAAATTACACATGTGACTAGCCCCGCATGTGTGAGTAATGGGGGCTGACATGTAATCCACTCATACCATGGTTGTCAACAAGGTAGGTCAACTTACAGGAGCATAACCTTCACATACAAGCTCTGATTAAGATGATTTTTGCACTGTTGGAAAGGTATCGGTGTGTAGATTAAAATAAAGGGTGTGTGAACAAGTTCCATATGCTATAACCCCAAAATATTATCTTTAATGCCTAAAAATGGATCTAGAGGGTTCTAGACCACAATTTTCCAAATTGGGTGTTGTTGCTAAAATGGGTCTTGCAATCTAATTCCTCTGATTTTTTTGCATATAAAGTACCAAGATAGATAAAAAATTAGATAACGATCCTTTGTATATCACTTAGTGTATCATAGGATCTCTAACATTATCTAAGAAAAAGGTAAACATTTATTTTTATTTCATCAATACAAATTCTAAGTCAAAATATTGCAAAATAACAATCCGCTTAGCATACTCAACCCCGATTATTAGTTGGGTCAAGATAAAATGTATAGGGTTAGAATTCATAATAAATGGTTTTTATTAAAGAAGTGTATACTATCAAAGTTTTTGAACAACATGAACTGTTACCAATGTCAACTTCTCAATATGAGAGTACCACAATTCTAGTCCAATGAGGCTCTTACTAAGACAGTAAATGACATGTTCATGATGTCACTCATCTTCCTGAACCAATACCATATTGATGGTTGATTTGGATTTTATAATATATAACAAGAAGTCCCTAATATAGTTTAGAGGACTCAAAAATGGGGATGACATGAGGGCCTTTTTCAAAGCCTCAAAAGAATGTTGTGCCTAGTCATCCCACATAAATGAGACTCCTTTTTTTAAAAGATGCATGAAGCCATTTATAATATTATCATATTTGTGATGAATCATGCAAGGATTTCACTTTCCCTTGAATAATTTGAAGTTGATGGATAGAGCATGGGGGATGGAATTGAACTTTTCCTCTACCTTCAAAGGATCAACCACAATCATGTGCTTGAACACAATGAATCCAAGTAATCTATGAGACTCCACAAAAAAGATGAATTTATGAGGGTTCATGTGAATATTATATTATCTACATATGTCAAACACCATGTGAAGATGAGCTAGATGTTGATCCATTTTCTTAGAATGAGCGGCCAAATCAACCAAATAAGATTCAACAACATGCTTAGTATCATGGAAATCATACGACATGGCCTAATGAAATGTATCCCTGACATTTTTAATCTTGAACAAAACATTTTTGTATGAAAATTTTCCCCAAGGAAAAATAAATGTAGTCTTTTGTTGATCTTCCATATGAATATGAATTTGATTATAACCGAAAGATCCATCCATAAAGGAAAACACTTCATTTCTAACACACTCTTCAATAATATGATCAATGAAAGGCATAGGGTTGTTGTATTTTGTACAAGCCTTATTCATATTAGAAAAAATAATATAGACATGAATCATTCCCTAATTCTTTGTGACAAGAACTTGATTGGATACCCACTTAGTCAAGGGGACTAGGAAGATAGAACTAGCTCTATGTAACTTTTCTACCTCGGATTTGATGGAATCATCTTTCTTTGTATTAAATAGTCATAGATTCTATTGAATAGTCTTATAATGAGTGAAAGTTTGGAGTTCATGATTTATTATTAGAGGATCAATACCAGAAATTTCTTCATAAGACCAAGAAAATACATCATGAAATTCCTTGAATAGAGCAATATAAGTTTGAATTTCATTAAGAGAACAATTTTATCCAACTGATACATTTTCCATGTTGTTGAGTTTGATAGATGAATTGTTACGAGGAAAATCTCTCTATGGCTAGGGAAAACCACAACAGATGGAAATGACTGTAGAAATCAACTCTATTCTCAAGTATTCTATGTAAGAAAATATGCTAGCAAGACAAGATAACAAGCCTACCTCATCTAGACGTTCGATGAAGTCCACTATTGAGCACTTGACCCAAAGCAATATACCTGCAACTAGTCCTCAACAACCAAGAAAAGCAAGAATATGGTGATAATAAATGATGTTAGCACATTCAATAGCATAATCCATTAATAAACATGACAAATATACCCATGGAATAATAATTCAAATATTTGCAAGATATCAATTGGATGGGAAAAGAGTATTTCTATTAATATATGATCAACATTGTTCAGCAGAAGTGAAAATGTTACAGACTTCCGTGTCGACACGGTTCAGAACCGAGAAACTAAGTTCCTTTTAGCTGGGCCTCCACCACTTCAATCCTCCACCAAAGGCAAGCTCAAAGAAGAGAGACAATGAAGTTCTCAATCAAATAAGAGAAGAGTTTGGGGGTTGAACACTGTGTTCAGACTTAAAGGACAAAGGGATGTAGACTCAATATGAAGTAAATAATTTCTCCAGAGTAACTTTGCTCTCAAAGTTGAATTCTTTCTCTTATTTTCCATAGCTCGGAATTGGCCCACTATAGCCTTCAAATGGAACTGAAGGGTCAATTCAGAACGTTTCAAGTATATGGAAGGCCAAGGATCATAGATCTCCTATCGCGACATGGAAACCCGACACTAATTTTCATTTTTGGGAAAAAATCCTAATGTATGCAGGCTGTAGTGGTGCAACCTCCATATATGCATGTTGTATAGTACGCAAGGTGCGTACATGTGGAAAAATATGTATTTCTAGCTCTGGAATTTACAAGCAGGGATGATAAGTCTGCATAGGGAAATGGAAAAAGGCCTTCTGTGCAAGATTGCATAGGGTGAGGCAAATCTTGCTATAACAGATGTCCCTTAATGTGTGAGGTCAGAGGAGTATCTGTGATGGCAAAAATACATTATAAACAACCCAGAAGTGGAGTGATGGGGACCCAGTTGGAAGAAATAGTTGCTCATTACATTCTGTACTGACTTTGCATACATGGTTGCCAATAGAATTACACTGCAGATTCATGTAAAAATATACCAAACAACTATCCATGGCCATGAATAGGAAAATACAAATGTGGTTACATGCCAAAGGCTGTCACAGTCACTAACAAGGCCTAGTAGAACTAGTCTCAAAATCAATCTGATGATATCTATATTAATGGAGTACAATCTGATCTCCCATGATCACTAAAGTCATATAGGTACTGGTCCAATGAAAAGGAAGCAACAACTCAGAAAAGTTACGGCCACATACTAATGTATTCAAGTATTATACACAATCCACCAAGGGTGCAAGTCTAAATCATGTGAATAAAGGAGTTGAGGTCGAGCACAATGAGACATCATTTTTTTACCAGTCATTGAGCTATATCATTAACAAATGCGAGACAACCTACCAATAGAAAAGTAGGTATCAAGGCACCGAGTACATTCTTACAAGTGTGAATAAAGGAGTCGGTGTCGAACACTTGAAGAATCCATCGATTAGGATACATTGATGTATTCCAAACTATCGATGGCGAGAGAAACTACCATTAATGACTGCAAGCCTCAAGGTACTCATAAGACTCTAGGTCCCATTTCCAGAATAGATGGGCTGAATTAGATGGAAGGAGACTCGTTGAAAGGAGAGCATTAAGGCATCTCTCATCTTTAAACACAAGGTACAAAGAAGGAGCTTCATGATTTGGAGGAAATTGGACGAAGAACATGTTCACGAACCAACAAACCTGTGCGTCTTTCGTGTGTTCCAAGTGCAAGCAGTACACGAAAAAGACCCTCTGAATAGTAGCCAATGAGGAAAATTGTTGACAAAGTTGAGGAAACCACCAATAAGGCTAATGGAATCCAAGACATTGCATGAATCCCAATGTGTGAATAGATGTCTTGTCATCAAACACAAGGGAAACCACCCAGTCAATGACCAATGATAAAATGTCGACTGATGGGTTCAAGGTTACCTACCAATGATGAAAGTAGGACTAGGGTGCATGATAGGACTACAGTATCATGTGACTCTGAGACAAACTGAGGGTATGGTCAACATCAAAGTCAATATTTCTAATAAATGGACAACATAGGCTGATAGACTTCCTTTGAACAAGAGCATGAGACATATGGAAGACTCCGACAACATAGACTCAATGATGAAACCATGAGAAGCAGGAGGCATCAATGAAATTATCTATAGGGACTAGAAGAGTAACCAGTCGATAGAGAAGACTCTGTAATGATCCCATATTCCTAAGTCCATGCTAATCCAAAAATTATGATGATAAATGGACTCAATAACTTTGTTCTCTATTCAAATGCGACACGACTGCTGCCAATATAAGATAATACTCCCTTCCCACCCATATTTTTTTTTTTTCATAGACAAATGAATGCTATGATACATAGGAGGAAACAAGTGTCGCAAGTAAGAAAAAATAATTCCAATAGTGGAACATACCTATGCTCAATGCAAGGATATGCATGCGGGATATGGACACTCAGGGGAATGATCCCTCCTGGGTATAGGGTGTCAAATTACGAAGGATATAAATCAGGCTCTACTTGGTTGAGGATGCAAAGACTATTGAGGCAAATGGTTTATGATGCAAAGAGAGAATCGACTATAGACTCAACACTACAAGCAAGGGCATGAGTTGAAATCACAACTTAACGCCAAAAAATGTCCTTTTTCATGACATTTAGTATACTTGGTGTGAAAAAAGGATAAACTTATGCCAAATAGACATCCTTTCAAATCCAATTTATGAGTGTGAAAGAGACAAGTTCACTTGGAAATCTTTTCTCTTTTTGAAGACGATTAAGAAAAGACCTTAACTAAGACTCCCGACCTTTCAAGTCCAATTTAACGAGTGTGAAAGGGACAAATCACTTGGCAATATTTTCTCTTTTTAGATGAGTCAGAAAAGATATTAACTCGAAATTGCTTGGGAGAGTCTAGGAGGTAAGTCACGGGGGAGGCCAAGGCTCCCATGATGGACTTCTATGGAATGTCAGTTTCTTACGAATAGTCGACATAAGCTTGGGAAAACCCAAATCTCTCCAATTCGAGGAGGATAAAGTGTCGGAGGAAGTTATCATCTCTGTGATATATTGGATAATGTCTCTTACCGAAAAGGACATAGGTGGGGGCATTGGATACCCCACAAGACCATATGAATTGAAGGGAAATTGCTCGAGGCTTGGAGGGAGAGTACTCGGGGAGAGTAGGACTCTCTATTGTTCATAAGGATCATTATCAAGAATGTTGATGACATGGTTGAAGGATGCATCACCCTCCACAAGGAGAGTAGGATTGACCAGAGACTGCATTGGTACGACCACTTCTTCAATTCTAGGTTGAAGAGTATGCGTGATAATAGGGATAGGGGACACATCATCCTTGACAACGAAGGTGTGGTTAGGAGAAGATTGAAGTGACATTACTGCTATGTGGATCAACAGAGAAACAAGGTGTGGGGAAGCCACAGATGCCTCAGAATATGAAGGGCCCTTAGGTGAGCCCCACGCTTATAGTATCCCAGCAGTAGCTGGACACAAATGAGTAAGGTGATCTCCTTCACAAGTCTGACAATAGAATTTAGGCCTATGTCTGAGACGTCTAGGCTTCTCGATGCCCCCAACGTCATTCCCAATGGCTGGTGACATGCTCTCAACGTGACTGGAAGAGGTGAGAGAGTCATCTCCTACATGATGTACAGAGGTTGGAGATGTGGCATTGATATGACTCATGGAAACTAGAGTGATGCCCCCAACATGACTAGCAGCAGCTGGTTGTAGGTCTTCAACATGACTTGTAGAGGTCATCGACCATTCTCCAACATGACTAGTAGAGGTTGGTGATGGAGCTCTAGTATGAATGGCAGTGATTGGACTAGTTGTGGGATGTGGAATTTGATACCAAGGTCCAGGGAAAGATTGGCTTTGAAACATTGCAGGCCAGGATGGGTCCTAGTTTACCCCATGTCCTTGTCCGAAATGGTAGTATCCTCCACCTAACTGATCTAAAGAGATGTGTACGGGCATCATCACTGAAGTCTACAAAGAGATAAAAGTATGATAAGGACTATTCAAGTGAGGATATATGTTGCCCCCTTGTGAAGGGGTTCATTGAAGAGGGTAGCCCGAACCGTAAAACTGATTCTCCCCATATGAAAGACCCGAGGATATATGTGGACCCGCCATGGGAAAAGTGTTTGAAAGAGAAGGCACGGTGGACAAAGGATACATGGATGGGGTGTAATAAGTAGAATAAGCACACATTTGAGTACTGACTCTTGAAAGAGCATAGCTAGGACTGATCCGTAAGAGGGGAGGTTCCAACCTCCCATAGTGAGAGTTGGTTGAGGGAAATGACTCATATTAAACGAAGATGTAGACAGCGGGGCCATGATTCCCCCAGATCCAATGCTAGTATTCATATAAGTGGGTCAAGGAGAGGATTTAAAAGGTGAATATATATTGACAAGAAAATGATTAGAGACCCCAGGCATGGACTGAGTTTCATAGTTCTGCATACCATTATGAAATGAGGATGGATTTTCCCTCATGAAATGAGTGAACATTGTGGGGGGGTGGGGGTAGCAGTAAATGCAGGAGCCAAAGGAACTCTGCTATCCATGATAATGAAAAATCAGTATAAACTCTTCAGGCCAACTAGTAATCAAAGAGCACACCAAAACTCAAACAACCAATAAGCACACAAATGGGGTAAAGTGACTGAAAATTGACCTCCCTCCCTAAAGAAGGTATGTCTCACCCAAGAGGGGACTGAGACTCCCTGCTAAATATCGGAGGTAACATAATCAGTTATAAGGGCCCTCGTGGGCTTAAAAACCAGTCGGTCAGGTCCCCCAAGAGAGGTAATCCTCCATAAAGGTTGTGTGTTGTCCAACCCTTATTTGACCCAGGGTACCTGCAGAATAACCTCTGCAAGTAACCTATGTGGCACCTAAGTCAAGCAACTAAGAAACAAATGTATAACTGATGCACAGGTGAGCAGTCATAAATCAGGTCCACCGTATGGGTAGGGTAGAAAATCCTGAAACCTTGAAAGTACCACCTCTCACAGAGGTAAAGGCATTAGCAAGATCCACAGATATGAATAGATCCCTAGAAATATCTCTAATGCTAAGAAGGTATTGAGGGGATATCCCTTCAACCAACCTCGCACGACCTTGTGATTAACTTCGGTGTGAGCGGAGCCTCCTGATATTACCAATTATACAATGGATTTCTCCACTCCCTTTGTCAGACACATATATTGATGTTCGACCTCGACCAAGTTTTGGGGAAACTTTGGTCAGTTTTGGCCCACTTTTGGACTTCGACATGTTGTTCGAATAAGGAGCACCCAGGCGGAGCTGAGATCGTGGATCTCACCAATTTTAAGGGTTACGTGGACCCAATAAGGGGTTCTTTATGGTTTTTGTAATGGGTTTATGGGATGTCGGCCCATGGGTTTTCCCCATGCTTAGGCCTTATTATAAGGGTTGGTAAAGTATAAATAAAGAGGTATGTATTGTATAAGTATATCACTAATTCTTTGTGAAAAGGGATGTATGTGGTCAAGACTTAGTGCTCGACTGTGATTTTGTAGAAGGTGCTCAGTGCTTGTAATTCTAAGTGCTCAGATCTAGTACTTAGTGAAAAGAAGGAGGATCTAGTGCTTAGTGTGCAGACATCCCGTCTTGTGCAGAGTTCAACTCTATTGCTTAGTGCACAGATCTGAATGAATGTAAGATTTTGGCGAATAATAAAGAGGCGAAGCGGTTGGTGGACGTAGCCCCCCACTGGGGTGAACCACGTATATCTGGTGTCTCATGGTTTTCTTTGTGATGTGTTATTTTTGTTATGAATCTACTTAGTGCTTTGATTATGATGTATAATAGATAGATCTTTTGTTGCTTAAGTGATTTTCTTGTGTAAAGCGTAAATGAATGCTAGATCTAACTTATAATGCTAAGTGCTAAGTACTCAGGTTGTATTGTCATTTGTTGTTACTGTGCTGATATATCTTTATGTTATGCAGAGTTAATAGGGTTAGTAAACTAATGCATGTCACTTCCTAAGCGTTAATTGAATATCCTGCAAAGTGCTATTATCATATATTTGTGTCCCAGCCTGGTTACAGACACCTGCGTCCTGTAACCCTCTTGCTTCTACCTCAGGTGAGACTTTTCCTTCTTCACAGGTGTTTCCGAAAGGGTCGATATTTGGGGTTTTTTTGGTGAGTTTTTAAGCGTTGAACCCTAGGTCTACCCCTGTGCCAACAAATGGTTCCTTTGTCGGGACCTGAAACTGTGATTGCTGGGAACTAAAGTAAAGAAAAAGAGAAGCCATGTGCATATATATGTTGTTGAAGTGTGCATTACTCTACTTGACTTGCAAAGCTTTGTGCTAAGAGAGTAAGTTGATATGAAGAAAAGAGGTAAGATCCTAAAGAGGCAAGTTTTATGCTTTGGCAAGAGAAAGATAGGTGAAAAATTTTGTTTTGAAAGCATGAACTTAAGTATGTTTAATAGATTTTGTTCTAGTCTGAAGGATAGGGCGCAGTTGAAAGAAAGAGTTGATTTGATTAAATTTAATGGAAATGAAGAAAGATGTGTTATTCCTATGCATAGAAATATTTTTTGGTCTAATAAGTGGTTGCAGGAACCTAGAAAGATTTTTTGCAGATTGCAGGTCCAACACTATGATCCTAGGGGAAGTGCGCAGTACAAAAAAGGTTGGGGAACATTTAAAAGAAAAAGAGGATTGACATTGTGTTATAATTGCAAAAGGTTGGGACATCTTGCTAAGGAATTCCCTAAGGTAGGCCCTATTTGTCTTTTTTGTAAGTTTGTTAGTCATGAGGTTGAGGATTGTTCAAGGATTATTGTTAAAGTTGAAGGGATGACCATGAGACAGGAAAACTATGAAGAAAGTCAAAATACTAAGGGCATGTTAGAAAGTCATAAAGAGAAAGGGTCAGAAGAAGTTCAGACTACGTTATTACAGTTGAAAGAAATGATAGATGTTCATAAAGATACCATTTTACCAGAAATCTTGAAAGAAAAAAAGTTCATAAGTGCAAGAATAGAAGACTTCGACATAGACTGTGTCTTGGATGAAGAAACACAAGTGAATATTATGACAAAAGAAACTTGGGAAATTTTGGGAAATCCTACTGTGGTACCTTCATTGGGAAGGATAGGCTTGTTTAAGGGAAAGATGACAACCTTATGTGGAAGAGTTACTAATGTACCTATTATTGTTCATGGAACATCAACTGAAGAAGAATTTGAAGACATTTGGTTTGTTGGGAACAACGCCCCTTTCCCACTTTTGTTAGGTAAGAATTGGATTGAGAAGGATCAGATCAGAAGGAAAGAAAAGGAAGAAGCTATAGAAAATAAAAGGAAAGAATTAAGGGATTCCATAGCTAGGAAAATAGACCGACTAATAGAAGAACGAGATGACAAGTTGAAGCAACAAAACAAAGTAACAACCCGGGAGGGACAAAAAGCAAGAGAATTAGATATTAAGGTTGAAAGAATGCAAGAAGGCTTGAAGAACATATCTATCCAATAAAGAAGTATGCCCACTCAAGAAATGTTAAGAAAAGGGATATTAACTTCAGAATATTTGAGGGCACCTCAACAATGCGAGGCCACTACGCTAGGGGAAGATAAGAATAAAAATGGAAAGAGGATTCCAAAAACAGTTAGAGAAACTCAGATAATAGGAAAGAAGGTAAGGAAGCTCGCTAAAAATAAATCTAAGTTGGAAAAGCTACAAGAATTTATAGAAACCATATGGAAGACTTCGCAGACTGGAACCTCGCAGGAAGCAGGTTCACAGGATTTGAACCTCGCTGGAACAGCAGGTCCGCGCAGATTTGGACTTCACCCTAGAGAAGTTATATGACTGTTGGAGGTGCACTAACTATTAGAATGATTCTCTAGAACAGTTAGAAAATGCATTTATGGGCTTACAGACCGCTTTTGGATGTTGAGACCGTGTCATAACAAATAGCAGTACATTGATGGAAGCATTTCCTGGCCGTTGGAAGATCCGTCACAATTCCCCCCTTATTTAACTTGTCGGTCACTGCGTTGGGACCAATTTTTGCTACCCGTGATCGAATGAGCTAAGAAGAGAATTTTCCAAGTGTCAAGTTGTGCTATCTGAAACTAGACCCTGCCTATCTGTTTCTCTACCTTGCCTATCCGTTTGTCTACCCCTCCTGTCTGTTAAAATCTAGAATGTTGGGCAAACCTAGTGAATTAGAGAAGTCTATCGAGGAAGTTCTTAAGAAGATAATGGCTGACAAACCAATATCCAAAGGTATCTAGGCGTCGTCGACTAGGGGAGTGTAGGCTTCCCCTTTGACTGGACGTCATTCCAGCCATGTCAACCCCGTAACTGAACACCGAAGTAAGCACCACGGTGATTTGGCTAATGCAAAGTAGATCTTGTTGATCCTACCTGAATATATTCCAACTTTGGCTGGCACTATTAATCACGACAGTATCCCTCAAGGTTTTGAGTACTCCATGTTCACTACATACATTCTGAAAGGAATTCTCATAGTCAGGAGTCAGTTAGGACAGATCTCGTTGTTGAAGAAAAATGAATTTAACTTAGGAGACCAGAAGAACTATGCCATGTTATCTCCTCGGTGCTACTTAATGAAGACAACCGGAAAGAAACCTCTCCTCGTATCACAACCATGGATTAAGGGGTTGGCGCAATCCACTGTGTTGAACGTGATGAATATCCTACATTTTGGCTGCCACCAGGAGGTTAACGCTTGCGTTAAACTCCTTCTATCATGTTCTCATGGAAGATACGTATGGCTTGACAGAATGATTACTGTGGATCTAATGTTGATCCACCAGATCAGAGGTTTAAGTGTGAAAGGTCCTGAACCTTAACAATTTTATCCAGGGAAGACCTCAGACCGATATTTGGTGCAGTGCATCAAGGAAGCTTATGGAGAAGTAGAAAAAGGAAAGAGAGGTTACAAGGTAGCCTCTATACAGGATGGCGTAGTGAGCCTTGCTTGTCAACTCTTGGCTGGAAATCTAGTGAGGAAGAACCACCCCACATAGGTCACCAGGTTTGTGGTGGACCTCGTAGGAAAATGTGTAGAGGGCATGCAGATGAACTGGGCGAACTACCTCATTAACAAGCTAGAGAAGGATTGTCACGAAGCCTAGGACTTGGGATATGAATTCCATTACAGTTGGCTGATCATTTTGATCACAATTTCTGCTTGGAAAATGCCTGAAGGAGCCACTTTCCCAGAGATCAAACCTTTGGAGCCATTAGCCGCTCGGTTTTCCACCATGTGGTATACCAACGACATGACAAAGCAGTGGCAGTCTAGTGTCGTTTTTCATGGATATTACTAGCAGTTGAAGGTCACCATCGAATCAATTATGCATATGAAACTATGCAACCTGCACCAGTACCAACCCATAGTGAAGTTTTACATGGATCCCCATTTCATTTACATCACCGTGCAAAGAGATGAGCACCGGGAAGAATTGAAGTCATACTACAAGATGACAGATGAAGATATGGAGCAGATTACAAAGGAATGGCCAGAGGAATTTCTTTTAATTGTCGATGATGCAGAGTTATCCGACACTAACACCATAGGAAGCCCCATAGTTACACGATTTGAACATGTTAGAGAGTCCAGTGGGATGAAGAAGAAGAAAAATCCATATGAAGTCAAGGACATAGAGAGTGAGGAAGAGGACAATGCTTCTGAAGATAATGGGTTTGGGTTGCTAGGAGAAGGAGAAGATGAAGTAGAAGGATAGGGAGGAGGAGGTGAAGCTACCACACCTCCACCTGAAGATCCCCCTCTTGGGACAGTGACACCACAAAAGAGGAAGGTTTCTCCAAAGAAACCTTTAGCAAGGAAGAAGACGTGTACCAATAAGCCACAATTGGAGGCCACTCTCACTAATGACAACATCAATCTAGTCCGCAGAGCTATGGAGGATGCCTCTGGGGACATGTTGTAGAGATACGGAGTGAAATAGGAGGAGATATATGGAAGAATTGAGAGATAATTGAAGGAAGTGTAGCAAGTTGTTTGCTTGGTCCGTGTAGTACCTACTATATCGTCTACACCTTCCTCATCACACACTGCAGAATTGGGGGATGAACCAACCCAATTGAGAAGGCTTGTAGATGCAACAAAAGCT
>ML836250.1:65232-78487 GCA_009831015.1 Picea engelmannii
AGGTGTTGAGTACTTATTCTAAGGTTTTTCTATGCTATATTGATATTTGGTTCTTAACACTAGATCAATTATCCTAGCCTGAAGTTGTTGGAGGGTCTCTGCGAGCTTCACTACTTGAGCTTCGATTGACTCTCGCTCCTCCTATACCAAGCCTAGAATAGAGTGGCATGATTTACTTACCGCTTCTTTGACCATGTCCCGCTCTGTGAGAAACTAATCTTTTTCCCTCTGTTGCTGGGCTTTTTCCTCCTGAAGCTTCGCTTGAAGATTTCTTGCTTTCATGGAAAGCTACATTGTCCTGTCCTGCTTGTAATTGTACTAGGACTTCATCTTTATCCTTTTTAAAGGCTTCTGTAGCCTTCTCCTTCTCTTCCTGAGCTCTCCGGAACCAAGCTTTTGTTGCATCTACAAGCCTTCTCAATTGGGTTGGTTCATCCCCCAATTCTGCAGTGTGTGATGAGGAAGGTGTAGACGATATAGTAGGTACTACACGGACCAAGCAAACAACTTGCTACACTTCCTTCAATTCTCTCTCAATTCTTCCATATATCTCCTCCTATTTCACTCTGTATCTCTACAACATGTCCCCAGAGGCATCCTCCATAGCTCTGCGGACTAGATTGATGTTGTCATTAGTGAGAGTGGCCTCCAATTGTGGCTTATTGGTACATGTCTTCTTCCTTGCTAAAGGTTTCTTTGGAGAAACCTTCCTCTTTTGTGGTGTCACTGTCCCAAGAGGGGGATCTTCAGGTGGAGATGTGGTAGCTTCACCTCCTCCTCCTTATCCTTCTGCTTCGTCTTCTCCTTCTCCTAGCAACCCAAACCCATTATCTTCAGAAGCGTTGTCCTCTTCCTCACTCTCTATGTCCTTGACTTCATATGGATTTTTCTTCTTCTTCATCCCATTGGACTCTCTAACATGTTCAAATCGTGTAACTATGGGGCTTTCTATGGTGTTAGTGTCGGATAACTCTGCATTGTCGACAATTAAAAGAAATTCCTCTGGTCATTCCTTTGTAATCTGCTCCATATCTTCATCTGTCATCTTGTAGTATGACTTCAATTCTTCCCGGTGCTCATCTCTTTTCACGGTGATGTAAATGAAATGGGGATCCGTGTAAAACTTCACTATGGGTTGGTACTGGTGCAGGTTGCGTAGTTTCATACGCATAATTGATTCGATGGTGACCTTCAACTGCTGGTAATATCCATGAAAAATGACACTAGACTGCCACTGCTTTGTCATGTCGTTGGTATACCACATGGTGGAAAACCGAGAGGCTAACGGCTCCAAAGGTTTGATCTCTGGGAAAGTGGCTCCTTCAGGCATTTTCCAAGAAGAAATTGTGATCAAAATGATCAGCCAACTGTAATGGAATTCATATCCCAAGTCCTAGGCTTCGTGACAATCCTTCTCTAGCTTGTTAACGAGGTAGTTCGCCCAGTTCATCTGCATGCCCTCTACACATTTTCCTACGAGGTCCACCACGAACCTGGTGACCTATGTGGGGTGGTTCTTCCTCACTAGCTTTCCATCCAAGAGTTGACAAGCAAGGCTCACTACACCATACTGTATAGAGGCTACCTTGTAACCTCTCTTTCCTTTTTCTACTTCTCCATAAGCTTCCTTGATGCACTGCACCAAATATCGGTCTGAGGTCTTCCCTGGATAAAATTGTTAAGGGTCGGGACCTTTCACACTTAAACCTATGATCTGGTGGATCAACATTAGATCCACAGTAATCCTTCTGTCAAGCCATAAGTATCTTCCATGAGAACACGATAGAAGGAGTTTAACGCAAGCGTTAACCTCCTGGTGGTAGCCAAAATGCGGGATATTCATCACGTTCAACACAGTGGATTGCGCCAACCCCTTAATCCATGGTTGTGATACGAGGAGAGGTTTCTTTCCGGTTGTCTTCATTAAGTAGCACTGGGGAGATAACATGGCGTAGTTCTTCTGGTCTCCTAAGTTAAAGTCATTTTTCTTCAACAACGAGATCTGTCCTAACTGACTCCTGACTATGAGAATTCCTTTCGAAATGTATGTAGTGAACATGGAGTACTCAAAACCTTGAGGGATACTGTCGTGATTAATAGTGCCAGCCAAAGTTGGAATATATTCAGGTAGGATCGACGAGATCTACTTTGTATTAGCCAAATCACCGTGGTGCTTACTTCGGTGTTCAGTTACGGGGTTGACATGGCTGGAACGATGTCCAGTCAAAGGGGAATCCTACACTCCCCTAGTCGACGACGCCTAGATACCTTTGGATATTGGTTTGTCAGCCATTATCTTCTTAAGAACTTCCTCGACAGACTTCTCTAATTCACTAGGTTTGCCCAACATTCTAGATTTTAACAGACAGGAGGGGTAGACAAATGGATAGGCGAGGTAGAGAAACAGATAGGCAGGGTCTAGTTTCAGATAACACAACTTGACACTTGGAAAATTATCTTCTTAGCTCATTCGATCACGGGTAGCAAAAATTGGTCCCAACGCAGTGACCGACAAGTTAAATAAGGGGGGCATTGTGACGGATCTTCCAACGGCCAGGAAATGCTTCCATCAATGTACTGCTATTTGTTATGACATGGTCTCAACGTCCAAAAGCGGTCTGTAAGCCCATAAATGCATTTTCTAACTATTCTAGAGAATCATTCTAACAGTTAGTGCACCTCCAACAGTCATATAACTTCTCTAGGGTGAAGTCCAAATCAGCGCGGACCTGTTGTTCCAGCGAGGTTCAAATCTTATGAACCTGCTTCCTGCGAGGTTCCAGTCTGCGAAGTCTTCCATATGGTTTCTATAAATTCTTGTAGCTTTTCCAACTTAGATTTATTTTTAGCGAGCTTCCTTACCTTCTTTCCTATTATCTGAGTTTCTCTAACTGTTTTTGGAATCCTCTTTCCATTTTTATTCTTATCTTCCCCTAGCGTAGTGGCCTCGCATTGTTGAGGTGCCCTCAAATATTCTGAAGTTAATATCCCTTTTCTTAACATTTCTTGAGTGGGCATACTTCTTTATTGGATAGATATGTTCTTCAAGCCTTCTTGCATTCTTTCAACCTTAATATCTAATTCTCTTGCTTTTTGTCCCTCCCGGGTTGTTACTTTGTTTTGTTGCTTCAACTTGTCATCTCGTTCTTCTATTAGTCGGTCTATTTTCCTAGCTATGGAATCCCTTAATTCTTTCCTTTTATTTTCTATAGCTTCTTCCTTTTCTTTCCTTCTGATCTGATCCTTCTCAATCCAATTCTTACCTAACAAAAGTGGGAAAGGGGCGTTGTTCCCAACAAACCAAATGTCTTCAAATTCTTCTTCAGTTGATGTTCCATGAACAATAATAGGTACATTAGTAACTCTTCCACATAAGGTTATCATCTTTCCCTTAAACAAGCCTATCCTTCCCAATGAAGGTACCACAGTAGGATTTCCCAAAATTTCCCAAGTTTCTTCTGTCATAATATTCACTTGTGTTTCTTCATCCAAGACACAGTCTATGTCGAAGTCTTCTATTCTTGCACTTATGAACTTTTTTTCTTTCAAGATTTCTGGTAAAATGGTATCTTTATGAACATCTATCATTTCTTTCAACTGTAATAACGTAGTCTGAACTTCTTCTGACCCTTTCTCTTTATGACTTTCTAACATGCCCTTAGTATTTTGACTTTCTTCATAGTTTTCCTGTCTCATGGTCATCCCTTCAACTTTAACAATAATCCTTGAACAATCCTCAACCTCATGACTAACAAACTTACAAAAAAGACAAATAGGGCCTACCTTAGGGAATTCCTTAGCAAGATGTCCCAACCTTTTGCAATTATAACACAATGTCAATCCTCTTTTTCTTTTAAATGTTCCCCAACCTTTTTTGTACTGCGCACTTCCCCTAGGATCATAGTGTTGGACCTGCAATCTGCAAAAAATCTTTCTAGGTTCCTGCAACCACTTATTAGACCAAAAAATATTTCTATGCATAGGAATAACACATCTTTCTTCATTTCCATTAAATTTAATCAAATCAACTCTTTCTTTCAACTGCGCCCTATCCTTCAGACTAGAACAAAATCTATTAAACATACTTAAGTTCATGCTTTCAAAACAAAATTTTTCACCTATCTTTCTCTTGCCAAAGCATAAAACTTGCCTCTTTAGGATCTTACCTCTTTTCTTCATATCAACTTACTCTCTTAGCACAAAGCTTTGCAAGTCAAGTAGAGTAATGCACACTTCAACAACATATATATGCACATGGCTTCTCTTTTTCTTTACTTTAGTTCCCAGCAATCACAGTTTCAGGTCCCGACAAAGGAACCATTTGTTGGCACAGGGGTAGACCTAGGGTTCAACGCTTAAAAACTCACCAAAAAAACCCCAAATATCGACCCTTTCGGAAACACCTGTGAAGAAGGAAAAGTCTCACCTGAGGTAGAAGCAAGAGGGTTACAGGACGCAGGTGTCTGTAACCAGGCTGGGACACAAATATATGATAATAGCACTTTGCAGGATATTCAATTAACGCTTAGGAAGTGACATGCATTAGTTTACTAACCCTATTAACTCTGCATAACATAAAGATATATCAGCACAGTAACAACAAATGACAATACAACCTGAGTACTTAGCACTTAGCATTATAAGTTAGATCTAGCATTCATTTACGCTTTACACAAGAAAATCACTTAAGCAACAAAAGATCTATCTATTATACATCATAATCAAAGCACTAAGTAGATTCATAACAAAAATAACACATCACAAAGAAAACCATGAGACACCAGATATACGTGGTTCACCCCAGTGGGGGGCTACGTCCACCAACCGCTTCGCCTCTTTATTATTCGCCAAAATCTTACATTCATTCAGATCTGTGCACTAAGCAATAGAGTTGAACTCTGCACAAGACGGGATGTCTGCACACTAAGCACTAGATCCTCCTTCTTTTCACTAAGTACTAGATCTGAGCACTTAGAATTACAAGCACTGAGCACCTTCTACAAAATCACAGTCGAGCACTAAGTCTTGACCACATACATCCCTTTTCACAAAGAATTAGTGATATACTTATACAATACATACCTCTTTATTTATACTTTACCAACCCTTATAATAAGGCCTAAGCATGGGGAAAACCCATGGGCCGACATCCCATAAACCCATTACAAAAACCATAAAGAACCCCTTATTGGGTCCACGTAACCCTTAAAATTGGTGAGATCCACGATCTCAGCTCCGCCTGGGTGCTCCTTATTCGAACAACATGTCGAAGTCCAAAAGTGGGCCAAAACTGACCAAAGTTTCCCCAAAACTTGGTCGAGGTCGAACATCAATATATGTGTCTGACAAAGGGAGTGGAGAAATCCATTGTATAATTGGTAATATCAGGAGGCTCCGCTCACACCGAAGTTAATCACAAGGTCGTGCGAGGTTGGTTGAAGGGATATCCCCTCAATACCTTCTTAGCATTAGAGATATTTCTAGGGATCTATTCATATCTGTGGATCTTGCTAATGCCTTTACCTCTGTGAGAGGTGGTACTTTCAAGGTTTCAGGATTTTCTACCCTACCCATACGGTGGACCTGATTTATGACTGCTCACCTGTGCATCAGTTATACATTTGTTTCTTAGTTGCTTGACTTAGGTGCCACATAGGTTACTTGCAGAGGTTATTCTGCAGGTACCCTGGGTCAAATAAGGGTTGGACAACACACAACCTTTATGGAGGATTACCTCTCTTGGGGGACCTGACCGACTGGTTTTTAAGCCCACGAGGGCCCTTATAACTGATTATGTTACCTCCGATATTTAGCAGGGAGTCTCAGTCCCCTCTTGGGTGAGACATACCTTCTTTAGGGAGGGAGGTCAATTTTCAGTCACTTTACCCCATTTGTGTGCTTATTGGTTGTTTGAGTTTTGGTGTGCTCTTTGATTACTAGTTGGCCTGAAGAGTTTATACTGATTTTTCATTATCATGGATAGCAGAGTTCCTTTGGCTCCCTCATTTACTGCTACCCCCACCCCCCCAAAATGTTCACTCATTTCATGAGGGCAAATCCATCCTCATTTCATAATGGTATGCAGAACTATGAAACTCAGTCCATGCCTGGGGTCTCTAATCATTTTCTTGTCAATATATCTTCACCTTTTAAATCCTCTCCTTGACCCACTTATATGAATACTAGCATTGGATCTGGGGGAATCATGGCCCCGCTGCCTACATCTTCGTTTAATATGAGTCATTTCCCTCAACCAACTCTCACTATGGGAGGTTGGAACCTCCCCTCTTACGGATCAGTCCTAGCTATGCTCTTTCAAGAGTCAGTACTCAAATGGGTGCTTATTCTACTTATTACACCCCATCCATGTATCCTTTGTCCACCATGCCTTCTCTTTCGAACACTTTTCCCATGGCGGGTCCACATATATCCTCGGGTCTTTCATATGGGGAGAATCAGTTTTACGGTTCGAGCTACCCTCTTCACGGAACCCCTTCACAAGGGGGCAACATATATCCTCACTTGAATAGTCCTTATCATACTTTTATCTCTTCGTAGACTTCAGTGATGATGCCCGTACACATCTCTTTAGATCAGTTAGGTGGAGGATACTACCTTTTCGAACAAGGACATGGGGTAAACTAGGACCCATCCTGGCCTGCAATGTTTCAAGGCCAATCTTTCCCTGGACCTTGGTATCAAATTCCACAGCCCACCACTAGTCCAATCACTGCCATTCATACTAGAGCTCCATCACCAACCTCTACCAGTCATGTTGGAGAATGGTCGATGACCTCTACAAGTCATGTTGAAGACCTACAACCAGCTGCTGCTAGTCATGTTGGGGGCATCACTCTAGTTTCCATGAGTTGCATCAATGCCACATCTCCAACCTCTGTACATCATGTAGGAGATGACTCTCTCAACTCTTCCAGTCACGTTGAGAGCATGTCACTAGCCATTGGGAATGACGTTGGGGGCATCGAGAAGCCTAGACGTCTCAGACATAGACCTAAATTCTATTGTCATACTTGCGAAGGAGATCACCTTACTCATTTGTGTCCAACTACTGCTGGGATACTATAAGCGTGGGGCTCACCTAAGGGCCCTTCAGATTCTGAGGCATCTGTGGCTTCCCCACACCTTGTTTCTCTGTTGATCCACATAGCAGTAATGTCACTACAATCTTCTCCTGACCACACCTTCGTTGTCGAGGATGATGTGTCCCCTATCCCTGTTATCACGCATACTCTTCAACCTAGAATTGAAGAAGTGGTCGTACCAATGCAGTCTCTGGTCAATCCTACTCTCCTTGTGCAGGGTGATGCATCCTTCAACCATGTCATCAACATTCTTGATAACGCTACTTATGAACAATAGAGAGTCCTACTCTCCCTGAGTACTCTCCCTCCAAGCCTCGAGGAATTTCCCTTCAATTCATATGGTCTTGTGGGGTATCCAATGCCCCCACCTATGTCCTTTCAGGTAAGAGACATTATCCAATATATCACAGAGACGATAACTTCCTTCGACACTTTATCCTCCTCGACTTGGAGAGATTTGGGTTTTCTCAAGCTTATGTCGACTATTCGTAAGAAACTGACATTCCATAGAAGTCCATCATGGGAGCCTTGGCCTCCCCCATGACTTACCTCCTAGACTCTCCCAAGCAATTTCGAGTTAATATCTTTTCCGACTCATCTAAAAAGAGAAAATATTGCCAAGTGATTTGTCCCTTTCACACTCCTTAAATTAGACTTGAAAGGTCGGGAGTCTTAGTTAAGCTCTTTTCTGAATCATCTTCAAAAAGAGAAAAGATTTCCGAGTGAACTTGTCTCTTTCACACTCATAAATTGGATTTGAAATGATGTCTATTTGGCATAAGTTTATCCTTTTTTCACACCAAGTATACTAAATGTCATGAAAAAGGACATTTTTTGGCGTTAAGTTGTGATTTCAACTCATGCCCTTGCTTGCAGTGTTGAGTCTATAGTCGGTTCTCTCTTTGCATTATAAACCATTTGCCTCAATAGTATTTGCATCCTCAACCAAGTAGAGCCTCATTTATATCCTTCGTAATTTGACACCCTATACCCAGGAGGGATCATTCCCCTGAGTGTCCATATCCCGCATGCATATCCTTGCATTGAGCATAGGTATGTTCCACTATTGGAATTAGTTTTTCTTACTTGCGACACTTGTTTCCTCCTATGTATCATAGCATTCATTTGTCTATGAAAAAAAAAAAAAGATGGGTGGGAAGGGAGTATTATCTTATATTGGCAGCAGTCGTGTCGCATTTGAATAGAGAACAAAGTTATTGAGTCCATTTATCATCATAATTTTTGGATTATCATGGACTTAGGAATATGGGATCATTACAGAGTCTTCTCTATCGACTGGTTACTCTTCTAGTCCCTATAGATAATTTCATTGATGCCTCCTGCTTCTCATGGTTTCATCATTGAGTCTATGTTGTCGGAGTCTTCCATATGTCTCATGCTCTTGTTCAAAGGAAGTCTATCAGCCTATGTTGTCCATTTATTAGAAATATTGACTTTGATGTTGACCATACCCTCAGTTTGTCTCAGAGTCACATGATACTGTAGTCCTATCATGCACCCTAGTCCTACTTTCATCATTGGTAGGTAACCTTGAACCCATCAGTCGACATTTTATCATTGGTCATTGACTGGGTGGTTTCCCTTGTGTTTGATGACAAGACATCTATTCACACATTGGGATTCATGCAATGTCTTGGATTCCATTAGCCTTATTGGTGGTTTCCTCAACTTTGTCAACAATTTTCCTCATTGGCTACTATTCAGAGGGTCTTTTTCGTGTACTGCTTGCACTTGGAACACACGAAAGACGCACAGGTTTGTTGGTTCGTGAACATGTTCTTCGTCCAATTTCCTCCAAATCATGAAGCTCCTTCTTTGTACCTTGTGTTTAAAGATGAGAGATGCCTTAATGCTCTCCTTTCAACGAGTCTCCTTCCATCTAATTCAGCCCATCTATTCTGGAAATGGGACCTAGAGTCTTATGAGTACCTTGAGGCTTGCAGTCATTAATGGTAGTTTCTCTCGCCATCGATAGTTTGGAATACATCAATGTATCCTAATCGATGGATTCTTCAAGTGTTCGACACCGACTCCTTTATTCACACTTGTAAGAATGTACTCGGTGCCTTGATACCTACTTTTCTATTGGTAGGTTGTCTCGCATTTGTTAATGATATAGCTCAATGACTGGTAAAAAAATGATGTCTCATTGTGCTCGACCTCAACTCCTTTATTCACATGATTTAGACTTGCACCCTTGGTGGATTGTGTATAATACTTGAATACATTAGTATGTGGCCGTAACTTTTCTGAGTTGTTGCTTCCTTTTCATTGGACCAGTACCTATATGACTTTAGTGATCATGGGAGATCAGATTGTACTCCATTAATATAGATATCATCAGATTGATTTTGAGACTAGTTCTACTAGGCCTTGTTAGTGACTGTGACAGCCTTTGGCATGTAACCACATTTGTATTTTCCTATTCATGGCCATGGATAGTTGTTTGGTATATTTTTACATGAATCTGCAGTGTAATTCTATTGGCAACCATGTATGCAAAGTCAGTACAGAATGTAATGAGCAACTATTTCTTCCAACTGGGTCCCCATCACTCCACTTCTGGGTTGTTTATAATGTATTTTTGCCATCACAGATACTCCTCTGACCTCACACATTAAGGGACATCTGTTATAGCAAGATTTGCCTCACCCTATGCAATCTTGCACAGAAGGCCTTTTTCCATTTCCCTATGCAGACTTATCATCCCTGCTTGTAAATTCCAGAGCTAGAAATACATATTTTTCCACATGTACGCACCTTGCGTACTATACAACATGCATATATGGAGGTTGCACCACTACAGCCTGCATACATTAGGATTTTTTCCCAAAAATGAAAATTAGTGTCGGGTTTCCATGTCGCGATAGGAGATCTATGATCCTTGGCCTTCCATATACTTGAAACGTTCTGAATTGACCCTTCAGTTCCATTTGAAGGCTATAGTGGGCCAATTCCGAGCTATGGAAAATAAGAGAAAGAATTCAACTTTGAGAGCAAAGTTACTCTGGAGAAATTATTTACTTCATATTGAGTCTACATCCCTTTGTCCTTTAAGTCTGAACACAGTGTTCAACCCCCAAACTCTTCTCTTATTTGATTGAGAACTTCATTGTCTCTCTTCTTTGAGCTTGCCTTTGGTGGAGGATTGAAGTGGTGGAGGCCCAGCTAAAAGGAACTTAGTTTCTCGGTTCTGAACCGTGTCGACACGGAAGTCTGTAACATTTTCACTTCTGCTGAACAATGTTGATCATATATTAATAGAAATACTCTTTTCCCATCCAATTGATATCTTGCAAATATTTGAATTATTATTCCATGGGTATATTTGTCATGTTTATTAATGGATTATGCTATTGAATGTGCTAACATCATTTATTATCACCATATTCTTGCTTTTCTTGGTTGTTGAGGACTAGTTGCAGGTATATTGCTTTGGGTCAAGTGCTCAATAGTGGACTTCATCGAACGTCTAGATGAGGTAGGCTTGTTATCTTGTCTTGCTAGCATATTTTCTTACATAGAATACTTGAGAATAGAGTTGATTTCTACAGTCATTTCCATCTGTTGTGGTTTTCCCTAGCCATAGAGAGATTTTCCTCGTAACAATTCATCTATCAAACTCAACAACATGGAAAATGTATCAGTTGGATAAAATTGTTCTCTTAATGAAATTCAAACTTATATTGCTCTATTCAAGGAATTTCATGATGTATTTTCTTGGTCTTATGAAGAAATTTCTGGTATTGATCCTCTAATAATAAATCATGAACTCCAAACTTTCACTCATTATAAGACTATTCAATAGAATCTATGACTATTTAATACAAAGAAAGATGATTCCATCAAATCCGAGGTAGAAAAGTTACATAGAGCTAGTTCTATCTTCCTAGTCCCCTTGACTAAGTGGGTATCCAATCAAGTTCTTGTCACAAAGAATTAGGGAATGATTCATGTCTATATTATTTTTTCTAATATGAATAAGGCTTGTACAAAATACAACAACCCTATGCCTTTCATTGATCATATTATTGAAGAGTGTGTTAGAAATGAAGTGTTTTCCTTTATGGATGGATCTTTCGGTTATAATCAAATTCATATTCATATGGAAGATCAACAAAAGACTACATTTATTTTTCCTTGGGGAAAATTTTCATACAAAAATGTTTTGTTCAAGATTAAAAATGTCAGGGATACATTTCATTAGGCCATGTCGTATGATTTCCATGATACTAAGCATGTTGTTGAATCTTATTTGGTTGATTTGGCCGCTCATTCTAAGAAAATGGATCAACATCTAGCTCATCTTCACATGGTGTTTGACATATGTAGATAATATAATATTCACATGAACCCTCATAAATTCATCTTTTTTGTGGAGTCTCATAGATTACTTGGATTCATTGTGTTCAAGCACATGATTGTGGTTGATCCTTTGAAGGTAGAGGAAAAGTTCAATTCCATCCCCCATGCTCTATCCATCAACTTCAAATTATTCAAGGGAAAGTGAAATCCTTGCATGATTCATCACAAATATGATAATATTATAAATGGCTTCATGCATCTTTTAAAAAAAGGAGTCTCATTTATGTGGGATGACTAGGCACAACATTCTTTTGAGGCTTTGAAAAAGGCCCTCATGTCATCCCCATTTTTGAGTCCTCTAAACTATATTAGGGACTTCTTGTTATATATTATAAAATCCAAATCAACCATCAATATGGTATTGGTTCAGGAAGATGAGTGACATCATGAACATGTCATTTACTGTCTTAGTAAGAGCCTCATTGGACTAGAATTGTGGTACTCTCATATTGAGAAGTTGACATTGGTAACAGTTCATGTTGTTCAAAAACTTTGATAGTATACACTTCTTTAATAAAAACCATTTATTATGAATTCTAACCCTATACATTTTATCTTGACCCAACTAATAATCGGGGTTGAGTATGCTAAGCGGATTGTTATTTTGCAATATTTTGACTTAGAATTTGTATTGATGAAATAAAAATAAATGTTTACCTTTTTCTTAGATAATGTTAGAGATCCTATGATACACTAAGTGATATACAAAGGATCGTTATCTAATTTTTTATCTATCTTGGTACTTTATATGCAAAAAAATCAGAGGAATTAGATTGCAAGACCCATTTTAGCAACAACACCCAATTTGGAAAATTGTGGTCTAGAACCCTCTAGATCCATTTTTAGGCATTAAAGATAATATTTTGGGGTTATAGCATATGGAACTTGTTCACACACCCTTTATTTTAATCTACACACCGATACCTTTCCAACAGTGCAAAAATCATCTTAATCAGAGCTTGTATGTGAAGGTTATGCTCCTGTAAGTTGACCTACCTTGTTGACAACCATGGTATGAGTGGATTACATGTCAGCCCCCATTACTCACACATGCGGGGCTAGTCACATGTGTAATTTCATGAATATTCTAGAAGGTTGAAAACCTTATCACTAATTGAGGGTTAAAGATGAAAAACCCCTAACCCTAGATGGCTATTGTATTATGTTAAATACCAAGCTACTAGGAGGAGAAAGGGTTCCATTCTTTAGCATTGTATTTGTTCCATAGTTGAGAAGAGCATCTAGGAGTGGTATTTAAGAACATAAAAAGGAGGAAACTGCACACTGAGTGCCTCTTTATTTGTATTTTCATTTCTATAACCGAGGAAAAGAGAGCAAAGCATAGGCCTTGTAACGTACCTGTTACCAACAACTCAACAAAATTGATCCTTTGTAACATACCCATCCACCCAGGCTGGGCCATTCCATGCAAAACTAACTCTTTTAACACTCTAATACCATTAAATATATTGATATGTTCTGCATATGAACAAAGTTAAGAGGAATAATAGCAACATACAACAATAATAAGTTATACATAAAGACAATATAAATTCCATAACAGAACATCATAATTCACAACATAGCATTTTCAAAACCACATAAAAACACTTATCTTTAGTGAATTAAACACCAAATTCATGCATACCTTTCACGTTCCTCCCAACCATAGAACACACTTCTCATAGTCTCAACAATGGGTCACCCCCGAGTTGGGGCTAAACTCTACTTGGGAAAAGGAAATTCTAAGCTAGTCAAAGGTCTGA
>ML836252.1:0-20085 GCA_009831015.1 Picea engelmannii
AGAAGTGGACCCAACCCTAAAATAAGGAAAGTGGGCCAAGTGACCTAGAAGATGTTTTTAAGGAAGCTACTTGGAGAGTATAAATAAGAGGAAAGGCTCTCTCATTTGAAACACACTTGAGAATATTGAATATATATATGTTTATGAGGTAACCAAGGATATCTAAATCGGAATTCTAAGTGAAGGTGAAGAAAAGAAGGCCGAAATGCAAGGAAGGATAAATTCTTTTGATGGTGCTTTCTAAGGTATGTTATTTACAGGTCATCTCACCATTTTCGCTATAATTTTTTTTTCTGTAATGATTCAGACCATGAAATTGATATGAAAGTGAGAAAACATATCCAAGTATCTATGTTAAAAAAATCATCTTGTGGGTCGTTGTATTTTTGGAGTTAAACTCCATTGAAAATAGGGTTTGTGGCCAGTCCTGAAACTAGTCAAAATCAGGTGTTTCGGGTAAAAACGTCATAACTTCTTCATAACAGATCCAAATTAAGTGAGAAAAAATGTGTTGGTTAGGGTATAGTCTTTAGTATTCTATATAACAGTTTCATATCAATTCATCAAATATTTTGTGCGGGGCACACTCTACAAGGTCTCTCTCTAGAATAATCTAGAATTCAACAGGACATGCCATTTTTGCTATAACTCTTTTTTTGAGAGCCTCCAAGTAGTGAAAATTTTAGGAATTGCATTAAAAACACTGAAGAAAATTGTTTATCAATTACATAGCTTTATACATTACAGGTTCAAAGTTATGATTACTTCAAGTTAGGGTTGTTGACTAATCCAAAACTAGGCATGTGAGACTAAAAAAAAGTTTGAACAAATCTACAAATCAGAATTGGATGATGAAATTGATGATGGATTTTTCTTGTGGTACATGTTGATTACATGGTTGAGATAAGTAGTTGATGAGTTGGCGCACATACATGAGGTGTATAGTTGATGATGTTGGTACATATTGATGAGTCATAGTTGATGAGTAGTTGACACATGATTGGTACATACTTGGTACATGGTACAGGTTGATTACAGGTTGGTGCATGGTTGATGCACTTTTTTATGGTACAAGTTGATTACAGGTTGAGGTACAGGTTGATGCATGGTTCAAATTTATTAGTATAGGTTTACAATAGTATATCTCACAGTGATAGTGTGACAGTGGTTGCATCATTATACTTCAACTTCAGGGTGGCAGGACAGGGAAATGACAGGTGGTTGTAGCCACCTTCCGATTGTAGTCGGAGAACATTGGGGGTTGTAACCTCCTTCTGGTTGTATCCATAGAATTGGGGATTTGGAGCTTCCCTCAGGTTGTATCCTGAGAAACTAGGGGGTTGGAGCCTCCTTACAGTTGCAGATGGAAAACGAAGGAAGTTGGTGTTTCCAATGAATATAATTCTTCAAGACATATAAGAAAAAACATTCCGTGGTTTTCTCCCGATTTGGGTTTCCACGTAAAACACTGGTGTACTGTGTATGTGTGTGATTGTTTATTTCTTACTGCTCATTATTGGATAATAATTCTACATTGATATAACATTTGAATAAAAAGGATTATAATTACGCTATTACTGATTCACCCCCCCTCTCAGTAATCCAACAACTATAATCTGCTTAATAAATTCTAGAGAGCAAGTAGAAGATACAAGAGAAAGACTAGTTAATGACTAGCTAAACTCAAGATGAAAAACCAATATTCTAGCATAAAAATATAAGGCTATTGCAAACACTTGTCTGCAAAAAATTATATCAGCCTTATGGTTGTAGCATTCAGTGTATTAAAACAAGAATATCGTCTACTGAAAACACCTGAAACATTGCCAACAAGTGCGCTAGGCCAAGAAAAATAAGTGTGCAAACTTCAAGAAAAATCCAATGGTTGATAAGAGAGTTATTCAAGCAAATGAGTTAGGGTTTCTACAACCCTAATGGATGAAGATTAAAATTTATAAAAACAACAAGAAATATCCCCTCGATGGGGAGGACCTAGTGGCTGTGAGGTGCCCAAGACACAAGGAATACAATCAACTTTGCAAGAAGTAAACATGACAAAAAAATCACATTTCCCAATGCAATAATTTGTTTCTCCAATGCAAGACTAGTTCCTTTAGTTATGCATTAATGGGGTCAAAAAGAAAGAGATAGGGTTACTAAATCATCTTACTTTCCAAGCCAGGTAGCCTAGATAGGGTTTGAATATCAGGGGTGTAAATCCTCTTACTTCCTCAACTAAACCCTTGCAAAACAACTTTAAAATCTTAGCAATTATGGTAGAAACTAGGATAGGGGTGCATATCCTTATACTCCCTATCTACCCTTGTCCAAAACAACCTTATATTGAATTATAAATGATAATAACAAAGTAAAGAGACCATACCATTCAAGAAAAAACATAAACATGCCAAAGTAAACCTCCACAAAAGTAAGACAATGACCTCCTAGAGATAGCACATCATCATCTTCATCAAACCATAACCAAAAAGAAAATTTCCATAGCAAAAGAGGCAAAATACTCCAAGTGTAGCGAAAATTTCACACCAAATACTTCTCACAAGAGGGAGAGTTATATCCAAATGAGATATTATGATCTCTTATTTATACAAAATGTCACTAAGGTGACTTGTCCATAAATTAAGGGGTAAATCACAATACCAGGGGTCAAAAATTCTAATCTTGTGCCCTTTAACAAAGTAATATTAAACAATTTATTTAAAGTTTCACTTTTGCACAAATAAAACCCTAAATTTTACATCGACGTCTCCCCTTTAGGGGATTCTTTTCCACTTAGAAGAAGTTGTTGGTGTTGGAGAAGCATGGGTAGGCCTCCAAAGGCCACATGCCAAGAATCTAGATAATCTCCTCATGGTGAATACCTTCTTCTCCTCAAAATTTCCATGTGTCAATGAGTGGCTACATCACCACCAATCCCTAACCCCCTAGATGGCTTCATGCTAAAAAAGGAGACGTTTTGCCTCTCCTAGGAAAAATGTTTGACATTGTGGGGGCTAGGATACATTGTCCAAGTCATCTTCAAGGCATTTCAAGTTTGATCTTCTTCATATGGTATGTGGGCCCTTGGCATCCAACCTGTGGGCTTGCAACCCCATGGAAGCCGAAGCTAGGCTTGTTCTCCCAAAACTATCCACCAACTAGGTCCTGTAAATAAAAATGAGCACGCCCTCCAAGGATATCAAGTCATAACATCATGATAAGTGGATCCAATCAATAAATGAGCCACCTAAGCATGTGCATCAAAAATTACTATATTAGACAATTAATTTCTCAAAGACACTATGCGACTTCTCAAGCTTGAATATGGGAGGGTTGACAAGGTGTCCTATTGGGTATATCTTTCCCTAGGTCAAGGAAAGTTTCCAAGATATCCCCCTCCAAGCCATGTAAAGTGGGTGAAGTGGTTTGGGTCAAGACTCAATAGGCATAGGGCTCATGACATACAAGGGGTCGTAGTGTCTCATTCATGGGTGCCTTTGTAGAGGGTGTGTGGTACCTTCATCCGCAATGCACTTTTTCTAAGCCCATTAATTGTCATTATTTTATTCTTTCATAATTTTAAGGAGAGGTTGAAGGTCACTGCCCTAGCGTGGTGACCAAATAATAACAATGTGTTGACGGGCGAAAATGAATGCTCGTCAACTGGAGGAGTGAATCCAGTCTGGGGTTGTCTAAATAACCCAAGTCGTTTGGGATGATCCACCCCGACGGGTTTAGAGGCTCCATTGGACGATCTAAGTCCTAGGAAAATGAAAGAAAACTAAACTAAAAGAACTAAAATAAATGGGAGAAAAACAACTATAGGAAACTATATACAAGTTTAAAGCATATATACAACTTACTTACACTAATAATTCTATGAAATTAAAAGTTCAGTTATTAACAGAATTAGATCTGAATTATATATTTACAGTACTTATAGAATACAAAGTTTAATCTAAATTTAAAAAGATCAATGGTAAAATGTCTTACGACAACAAAATTACTATTTTTGATTTTTATAATTTTTATGGGAAAGGAATAAAAAGAAACCTATCTAAGGTGAGAAATTAAAATAATAATAATCCTAACTGTAAAACTGAACTATATATCTATCTAAACAACTGAGAATTCTCTAATTTATTAACTATTAAATTGCAAATAACGAACTAACCTGAAGTAACACTTCCTATTTGTCCTGTGCACAGTGGTTGATTCAGCTATTTGATGGGAGGAAACCCGCACCAGATTCTATGCAAGCTTCTTGTAAACAGGAAGTAGCAGTGCTCTTTGAATACAGATGACATAACAAAAAAGACATAGAAACTACAACAATCTTATAATTTACAAATCATCATAGTTAGATAAATCCCCGCGTGACAATTTGTACATAACAGTTCATTTAACGAAGAAGATAAACCTTTATTCATTAAATTGAAACAGAGTAATTGTTGTACTAAACTGAGATACATCAGACATGGACATAATTTAAATCACAATGCATTAACCTGTAACAAGTCTTGATATCTAAAGTAGCCAATAACTTGATCACAAATTAAAATGCACAAAACCTGAATGAAAGTATGATAAACTGAAAGCTAAAGCTGTTACAAAAGATCCACTTCCATTCGAGTTTGTATCATCATAAATCCATAGTATTTGTTCTCCCAACAGTGATGGGTTCATTACAAAAATTAATGAGTATATAAAGGCCACAGGGTAAAACATCCCTGTGGGAATTATCACAAACTGTTTACAAAACATCTAGGAACAACCTCCCAAGTCTCTATTTCTGCCTATGACTAACCACTTAAAACAAAACTATATCACAAAAATCATGTCCTAAAATGCCACAACATGTCCAATTTGTCATTGAAATTTGTAGGTACCTGTAGGTGGACAAGAATAAACAAGTTTAGATAATGTTTTATTTGTAAAACTAACAAAAATCTAAATTTCAAGACTAGCTACAGAATCTCACGACTCTGTAGCTGGTCTTATTTGCAAACATAACCATTTTTAAGTCAATCCAAACGATAACAGAAATACATTCGACCTATTAAACAAACATTTAATTACTCATTCAAAACAAAGCAAATCATTCATGCCTGAAGTAACCAAATCTTTATGCCAATTTGAAACAGACAGAAATCGTGTTTAATTAACCAAATGGTAACATGGATATATGCAATATGTCAAACAACCTTTTTATTACCAATTCGAAACAGACAGGATCGTTTTGACAATTCAAAACCAACGAAATCATTTTTTTTGAATCAATTTTAATCGAAACAGACTAGAATCGATCAAACAAATCTTTCATACGAATTCAATACAGAC
Source organism: Picea engelmannii (assembly GCA_009831015.1). Classification (NCBI taxonomy): domain Eukaryota; kingdom Viridiplantae; phylum Streptophyta; class Pinopsida; order Pinales; family Pinaceae; genus Picea; species Picea engelmannii. Next base: position 5,338 of record ML836252.1, read on the forward strand.
ACAATATGTCAATCCAAAACTTAGCATAATCATTTTTAAAATCAAAACTAACAGAGTCATTTTTGCGAATCAAGAGATTACATTCTATTTATCAAACCAATCTCTGATATCAATGCATCACATACACAAAATATTATGCTAATTCAAACATTAGAATCGTTTCTGGATCAAACCAAAGAGAACTTGATCGAACTAACTCAGGACCGACACAATCATTATACTAATTCAAGAGCAATCGAATCGTGTTAAATCGGTTCAATCAAAACATAGCTACACGATTTTAGCAAACAAATCTTCAATGCAAACATAATCCAAAACGAAATCAAAATAATAGAATCGTTTTTAAATCTATTCAAACAAACAATACTAAATTGGAGCGAAGACAATCGGCTAACCAAATCAAAAAATCGATGTTGAAATACATACCTGGGCTGTAGAAAAATGACTCGGTCAGGATAACTTTGAGTTGACAAAGGCCGTAGCTACCTCAACATTTCTGAAGATAATAGAACCCATAGTCTTTTGCTTCTTCTCGTTGGCTTGTAGCCTGTCGTTCTCCTTTGACAACACAGTAACCCGTTCTTCCAATGACTTAATTTTAGATTGCAACAAGGGAACATCCATGTAGTAACGTTCAAGCCAGGAATTGCATTGAGTACATGGTGGTTGATCGGGCCTTGGCATCAGAGGTGAGGGTTCTTTCAAGTTACCAGGGGTTTCATTGTGAAGCTTAATTCCCGGAAAGTTAGGGTCATTCTTGAGGCATGGAGGTAGGTTGGAAACATAGTCATAGGGTTCCATAGAACATAGGCCATGAGAGTAAGGGTATTCCTTAGTCAAGAAACGTTCAATCTCAGAGTTTGAATCCTCTCTCAAAATGATAGGCTTCGGGTCAGATTTTTGTTTGGGCTTTCTCCTAGCACATCTGGATATCCATCGTGCATTCTTCTTTCCCCTACTATTGACACCAGTATCACCTTTGCATTTCTTCCTCACAAGCCTCTTGATGGTCTTAGTATTGTCTTTAGTACACGGGTCGTCCATGGTATCGGGTAGGGCAAGGTTGGAGCAATTCAAGGGTTTGACAGGGGTAGAAGGGTAGGAGGTGGCATGGTTGGCCCAACCAGAGTTTTAGTAACCAAAACCTTGTCCACTTGGACACACTCGGGAGTGGCAAAGCCATTCCTTGATAGGAAGGCTTGCCAACAGTCACCACTAAGGCTCAAATGATGAACAATCACGATTTTGATCAAGCAGTGATGGAAAAGGCTGTTATCAGCCTTCTCACGCTTAAATCGTTTGGACATCTTGTACAGACTGTGTAGGAGATAGTGCGGCATGTTCAGAGGGTAGTCTATAAAATTCATAAGAAACCTTGAGATGATAAAGAAATACCAAACCGTAACAACCTTCTCAAGTCACAAATTGCTTAACAATTGCCAATAGATCATGCCACCTGGGTTTGAGGGCAGTGACAGGCATACCTCTATCACAACTAACAATCTTCCTCGATGTGAATAGGAGTGGCCAAGGCACCTCGTCCACTTTAGAGTTCTTAAACCACCTATGCCCTTTAACTGGTAAGCCTATAACTGAGCTGAGGGATTCCCGATTTAGCTTGAGTTGGATATCTCCGACCTTAGCCCTGCATCTGTCGAAGGTGAGGGCAAACTGTTGGGCTACCGAAAGGTTGAAACCCTCAATTTTTTGGATAAAAACCAACCAACCACTATTCTCCAGGTCTTCAGAAGCATTGTCAAATAGCAGGAGCGTTTGGTTGTCATTAGGTTCTATACGCACCACAGGTGCCATAGGAGAGAACACACATTGAGCAGGGTAAATGGACAAGGGTTTGGATAGGGTATTCGCAGGACCGCAAGTTCAGGGATTTCCCCAAAACTAACAGAGGTAACCTGGGATAGGAGGTGGGCATTAATGCCTAAGTGTGTGAGGGTGATGGAATGAAACAATCCATGCAGAACATTCATATCGAATGTACAATCGACGGCGCTATGGTGATTCACTATTGGTGTGTGTTAAAAACAATGCCAATCAAACAACTATTGAAAACCATGATAAGTCAATCCAAATATTTGCACAACAATAGTGTTTTCATGGTTTGAAAAAAAGCAATATTTCGAATATAGCACTAAGGATTCGATCATAAAATTTAATCTTTGTATGAAACCATTGCACTATGGGTCTAATCACAATGTTAATGCGTTGTTATGAAAACATTGAATTTGATAAAAAATAATAGAACATCGAACCACCATAGAATCAAGGACTCAATCACAATCATTAGAATACCATCACAATATTATAAAAATGAAGTCATGTTAACAACAAAAAATGCCAAATGAGTGAAGGTTTTGGTGTCTTGCCAACTGTGTGACCATAATTGAATTGGAAATGCAATGAACACATAGACAAGAGTAACCATTATGATCCAACGACGATTTTAATGCCATTGACATGACTTCGAACCAAGGTTTTCACGCTTGCATTCGTGAAAACGAAAACAAAAGGCAGGTGTGAAAATGCGCAAGATAATAGTGTTGTTTTATTCAAAAGATTGCGATGAGAATCAAGTGTTCCAAAACACTTGTGTAGGCAGCTTATAAAGATTAAAAAAAAAAAAAAAATGTGAAATGGCTGCCAACAATGGAGACACACTAGTAGAAGCAGTTATCTATGCCAAAAGAAGTAATTCAGATTATAATAATGAGAATAATTCTAACTCAAAAAAAACCAGAAAATTGTTTAAACATCATTATTAATCAAATATTCCAGCAGTGCTTAAAGGATGAAAACTGATAACAGTCTTAAGACAAGCGAGCCACGATATTAAAGATAAAATCTCCAATACTGTTGATAGAGCCACTGCTACCAGCAGGCGTCCATAGCCTTGACAGGGTTGTCATTTAACCCACTCTGATATCCATATCCGACCAAGAAGTTCTAGATCAGAATAAAGGACATTTAAGGTCAAGTTATCTCATATTTGCAAATTTTCGTATACCCGACATCACTTCGCTGCCAGCGGTCCTGTTCAGTACCCCGACGAAGTTGTCTTGGCATCATGCATGCATTTACCCACTTCCAGCAGACCTGTTCATCATCCCGATGGGTTTACAAGCACTTCCCACAGCTCTTTTATGATTTTTTTTTTTTTNTTGAGCGGGGTGACGCTGAAAATTATGATATTTTTGACATATTTTTTATAGACCTTGAAAGTTTTTTTTTTTTTAAAACTGTCCTTCATTAATATTCAGAGATGGTTTGTTTACAAAACCAACCTTCTAAGGCAAGGAGACATCTTCTGAGTCATTCCCTTAAGGAACAGGGACAGCGTAAAAAGATAATGGATGATCGTGACATGCTTCTCTCAGATCGAAATAAGTTAACTTCTTTCAAACAACATTCTTTGCTCAACACAGATGTAAATTTCAGAAGCATATTATAATTGATGTTTAGACAATTCTTCAGCCATCTCAGTGAAAGAATTTATGTTTTCTTTGTCTGAACAGTTCAAAATACAGGTATGTGTATTTCCAAAAACAAAAACTGATAAGCACAAGGGGAAAAATCAAAACCAAAACAGTAAGAGAGAAGCAAACAAAAGAAAAATATTTACATAGTATACACAGGGTTGTCATCAAGCGAAATATCTTTTCAGAGCTTGGCCATTCACTGGATAGGTGTCTGGCTGTCCCTCTAGACTCTGTAATCGGAAAGAGCTGGGACCCAATTTCTCAGCAATTAAAAAAGCTCCAAGCCATAAATTCTGAAATTTCGTGTGTTCTCCCTTTCCCTCATGAGGTTTGTCCCATTTCAAGACAAGGTCACCTACTTCGAAGTTCCTATCAGAGGCAGAGTTGGAATCAAACCAGCTTTTGACCACTAGTTGATGCTGGTCTAACTTACGTTTAGCTTGAGCTCTTACCTCTTCTAGTTTCATTAAAGCGTTAATTCGGTTTTATAAAGGGGGACAATCTTCCTCTTGTATTTTCTGTGATAGATGTAGTGAGGGAGGAAGAATGTGTGGTGGCAGAATTGCTTCTCTACCATAGACAAGAAAGAAGGGAGAGTTACCTACAATAGTCTTTGGTGTTACCCTATCAGCCCAGATTACATTTAACAGTGCATTATGTCAGTTTTTGTGATTCTCAGATACCGTTATCTTGATGATTTTAATCAGATTCTTATTTGTTGATTCTACCAATCCATTGCCCTGAGGGTAATAGTTGGCATAATACTTCAATTTAATTCCTTTTTATAGAGCGAATTCGCTCATCTCAAGAGACGAAAAATAAGAAGCGTTATCGAATACTAAATAGTCAGGGATACCAAAACGAGTAATGATATTTGAATTTAAAAAGGTAATTACCTAACTGGTATTGACAGTTCTTAATGCGACATCTTCAGACCACTTGCTGAAGTAATCTGTGGCTGTTATGATAAACTTATGCTTTTGTGAGGATGGTGGATTGATTGGACCTATAATATCAAGGCCCCACTGCTGAAAAGGGGAGTCTACTGAAACAGGCTACAAAGGAAAGGCTGGTTTCTGTATGCGCCCATATGTTTTTTGACAAATAAGACACTTGCGGCACAAGGCATGGGCATCTCTAAAAAGTGTGGGCTAGTAATAACCGGCCCTCAAAAATTTATGGGCAGTGGTGTCACCACCAAAATGCCCACCATCTTCTCCTACATGCAATTCTAATAAGACTTTTTCTACTTCATCTTTGTCAAGACAACGCATTAGTATTCCATCAAAATTTTGACGAAATAAAATACCATTAATCAAATGAAATGAGGTAGATTTTAATCTTAACGCTCTTATTTTAGTGGGATCCAGGTGACGGGGGGCTGACCCATGTTCAAGACAAAATTTTATATCGTCATACCAGGGACTGATAGAGTTTTGTGCACAACAGATTGCATTTTGATTGTGCTGTCCTAGGTTTGATATATCATTTTTTTCTTGCTGTCCTGCTGCTGAATCAACAACTAACTTGCATAACCCTTGGCCTCTCACTATTTGAGCTGGGGTGATTTCTATGTCGTACTCCTACAAGGAGGTAACCCAATTCGCTCTCTTTTCGCCTAGTTCTTTATGCACTAACAGATTCTTGACGGCTGGGTAAGGGACAATAATTTTCTTCCTAGATTTCAAAAGATAAGATCGGAAGTGTTTGACTTCTTTAAAAATAGCGTAGGCTTGCTGATCTACCGCTGAGTAATTTAGTTCGCACCTTTGAAAGCAGAGCTCATAAAGGCAATGGGTACTTCATTGTTTTCAGCGTTCTTTTGAGTTAGGACAACATCATAGGAGCGGTCATAAGCAAATGTGTAAAGCGTGAAGTCTTGCGAAAAGTCGGGGCTCATGAGAGAAGGAGCGTCTATTATGGTATTTTTTATTGAATTAAAATCTTGATTTTCTAAGGGTCCCCAATGATATTGTGCGTCTTTCTTAATTAAATTTTGTAGAGGTCTCACCATCTTGGAGAAACTGGGAACGAATCTCCTGACGAAGTTTATCTGTCCTAAGAAAGACTGCATAGACTTTTTGGATGAGGGAGGCAGAAGTTTTGAGATGACTTGAGTCCTTTTAGGGTCGATAATCATCCCTTTGCTTGACACAATGAATCCTAAGAGTTTACCTTGTTCTACTGCGAAGATAGATTTTTTAGGATTTAAGGAGATGTTGTATTTACGACATCGTTGTAGAACGACTCTTAAATGAGCTAGATGATCAGTTTTGTTTTTGGAAAATATAGTAACATCATCTAAGTAAACTACGACGGATTGATTGATTAAGCCTCGGAAAGCGATGTCCATCGCTCTCTGGAAAGTGGCACCGACATTAATCAATCCAAAGGGCATTTTTCTGTAAGCGTAGGTGCCCCATGGAGTGCGGAAGGTAGTTTTAAGTTGGTCTTGAGGAGACATCAGGAGTTGGTTGTACCCTGAAAAACCATCTAATAAGGATAGTCTCTCAGAACCAGATACCTATTGAAGGATCTGTTCCATGGGTGGGACAGGGTAGTTGTCTTTATCAGACGCTCTATTAAGGTTTCGTAAATCGACGCATAGTCGGATTTCCCCACTTTTCTTTCGGACAGGGACAAGGTTAGAAACCCATTGCGTGTGCCTAACTGGAAAAATTATCTTAGCATTGAGGAGTTTATTTAATTCTTTTTTGACGGTCGGTTCGAGTTTAGGGTGCATTTTTATTAATTTTTGTTGAAAGGGTAAGGTTTGGGTTTCATAGGAATAATGTGTTGTATGATATTAGGGTCAAAAGTTTTAAGGTCATCATACGTCCACGCAAAAAAATCTTTAAATTCCTTAAACAATTTAATAAATGCGGCTTTTTCTTGTTCAGAACACCCCACCCCTAAATTAATGCACTGTGGATTGTCACCAGTTCCTAAGTTTACCTTTGCATACGATAACGAGGAACTATTTGTTTTACAGTTGACCGATTTTTTGAATTTATCTTGAAGATCGTAAAATTTCTCTAATCTAACTATAGATGTAGGGATCGAATTTACCATGTCCGATGAAGATTCAGGGGTTCTCGGATCTGGTATTACCGTGAAATCACACAAATTGTAGTCATGAGTGCATTCGTCAATCACCGCGCCTTGGAAAGTTTCTTCGATATGCATGAAGCTAATAATCTGTTGATCGTCGTCGAAGACTCTCCAATTCGTGATGTTGTCAGGAATGGATGGCCTGAACAATAGTTTGACGGAGAATGCATTCGGGGATAATCCCTCTGCAGGAAAGAGTTTGGAAGCTACGTTAGCTAATAGATTAGCTTCAGAATTATTCAATCTAGGAATAGAATTTATATTGAAAGAAGAAAAATTATTCATTAAATTCCATACCTCAGATTGGTAGCTTTTAAGATGCGGAGATAGACAATGGATAGAATCTCTTACCTGTCTAACCACGATTTCAGAATTTCCAAAGACAGTCAAATTTTGAATGTTCATATCTAAAGCTTTTCTAAGACCCTGCGGTAAAGCCTCATATTCTGCTGTGTTATTAGTACATTCAAATTCTAGCCTACATGCAATCAAGGTTTTGTTACCTGCTGGATCAATAATAACGCAGCCTGCACCTGCTCCTTCTTTGGATTTTGACCCGTCAAAGTAAAGAGACCAAATTTGATTTTTATCAGGTGCATGAGACCATTGTGTAGAAGCTGTTGGCTGCACATATGCTACAATATTAGACTGTTGTTCTGGGTTGGTGATAGATGAAGTCTCGTCCATGAAATTGCCGAAAAATGTATCCATCCCTTGTATTTTGGGTGAATCAGCAGAAGGTGTAAATGGCTCATTGGGATCATTTAAATCCATGACTGTGAGCTTTAGGTAGCGTTCACGATTTACCTTGATCTTGTTGGGCTTGCCGTTCTCGAGCAACCACAAGTGAGACCAATCTGTCGCGAAATATCCGTGTAGCTGCTCCGACTAGTCTCTTCTTAGAAACAAACCATAAACTTTTGGAATATCCACAACAATAATATCAATCACTTGATGAACTTTGGGGTTAGACGATAATTTTATAATCACATTCCTTAATTTGCCTATGACTTTAACACTAGTTCGATCAAGTTGGATGATTTTTAAAGTGGATGGTTCAACTTCAGCGTTAATCTTCTGACACACAGACCATGGCATTACATTGGATTACGCTCCTGAATCTACCATACAATTGTGCACGTTTCTATTAAATATTTCGAAAGTTAACAAAAATGGAGGTACATTTCTGCGAGTACTAATGGTGGAGGCTTGTGGTTTTTTACTCGCAGTTTCTAAAGCTAATTTATCTACATTTGTTACATTATTTACATGAAGACTTCCTTTCTCATGAGGATCAAGATTATTCTTAGAGGAAGTATTCTGAGGAAATTTGTTCTGAACAACCTTGTTACTATTTGAATTACCATTTTTTCTATTCTTTGCGATATTCTGTAACATTTTTTGTAGCAGAAACGGAAATTTTAATAATTTATAAACAGAAATGTTAGCCCTTAACTTTTTTAGATCTTCAACTAAATCATAATCTATGTTGGGGTTTACATGAATCTGTTTAGTCTCAACTGGTTTAGATTGTTTTGGGGGCAAAGTCGTAGTGCTTTCAGAAGAAGGTTTGTTTGTTGTCTTACTCCTAGTATTGTAGGGATGTACTGTCTCGAAGTTAGCTTGAAAAATGCTATCCGAGAAGTGTCCAAAAATGTTTGGAGAGGATTTTTCTTCTTCAATTGTCTCTTGTTCAACTACCTCCTCAGGAATCTCAGGGGGCATCAAGTTATCTTGGGCTTCTAGAATTGTTTGAAGGGCGAATTGCAGACTTTCTAGATTTAGTCCCTTGGTATTTGGATTAGGTCGGTTGGTGGGAAAAGGCTTCTTGAATGGGGGTTTGTAGGGCCCTTCGCTCGAAGAAGATTCTTCGGCCTTCCTTTTCAAATCTATAACCTGATTTGACAATTTTTGAACGACTTTAGTTAAGTTTTCTAAATCCGAGCTTTCAAGTTGTGTTTTGTTTTGAGAAGGTCTAGGGAGGATCTCGATCTTCTTTTTGGAAGATGAACTAGTTTCTGTTTTGTTGCTAGTAGTGTCCTTTATACTAAGGATGTATTTTTCAATCTGGATGGCCTCTTCGAAGGCCTCTAACAACGTGGCTTTCTTAGATCGTTTTACCCAAATGACTATACTTTGATGCAAGGCTTTAGTATAGTATGCTATGATAAGATTCTCGGCAGGCATCGAGTCCGTAGGGATTCGATTCTTAAGTGTTAAGAATCTTTGGTAAAAATTCTTTGATTTTCTATTTGGGGTTCATTCTTAAACTAGAAAGCTCCATGACTAGAACTTCTGGGGACTTGTCGTCTCCGAACTTCTCAAGAAAGTAGGATTCGAACTTCTCCCAAGACACGATGGTATGGGGTTGCTGGGAAAAGTACCAAGTAGAGGCATTTCCATCGAAAGTGTAGGGGAATAACCTACAGACTACGTCTTCATGCTCAACATTACGGAGTCTAATGGCTAACATAAACTTTTTAATGTGGTCTTCAGCAATCTGTTTAGAGTCAGGGTCAAACTTGGGAAGCCACTTTTCCAGATGTTTGGGTAAGGGATGTTGAGGCCCGGGTATGGCTACTGCATCCTGGTTGAGCCAGGGTCTGGCAGGATTGTTCTGGTTGGCCATTGGTGTAGGCGGTGTGGAAGGCTGAGAAGGGGAACTGCCTTCGTCAGAAGAGTCTTCTCTAGAAGAAGAAGGAGGTGATGGAGGTGGTGAGGGTGGTATTCCAGATCCTCCTGCAGCAGGAGTGAGGATTGGATCCGTAGGGTTTAAAGTGAGGTTAGTGCCTCCAATTTGTTCTCTGATATCAGAGAAATCTAAAGGTTGGTCTAAAGTCCGATTCGGTTTCCTTAAACGGGTGAAGGTGCTATGTGTTCTTAAGAGAGATTGGTGGACAATCTCTTGTACGTCACCACTTGTAGGATTTGGGGTTACTGGTTCAACTGTGATCCATAGATCATTGTTTGATGTGGTTAATGTTTGAGGGACGATGTTTTCATTTGAATGACTTCTTGTCACTATAGGCGAGCGGTTAGGTGGTGGAGGAGTCTTACGACCACCTCGTGCCATTAATAATTTTCAGGCCCTCCTTTTAGCGCCATTTGTTGACGGGCGAAAATGAATGCTCGTCAACTGGAGGAGTGGATCCGGTCTGTGGTTGTCTAAATAACCCAATCCGTTTGGGATGATCCACCCCGACAGGTTTAGCGGCTCCGTTGGCCGATCTAAGTCCTAGGAAAATGAAAGAAAACTAAACTAAAAGAACTAATATAAATGGGAGAAAAAAAACTATAGGAAACTATATACAAGTCTAAAGCATATATACAACTTACTTACACTAATAATTCTATGAAATTAAAAGTTTAGTTATTAACAGAATTAGATCTGAATTATATATTTACAGTACTTCAAGAATACAAATTTTAATCTAAATTTGCAAAAATCAATGGTAAAATGTCTTACGACAGCGAAATTACTATTTTTGATTTTTATAATTTTTATGGGAAAGGAATAAAAAGAAAACTATCTAAGCTGAGCAATTAAAATAATAATAATCCTAACTGTAAAACTGAACTATATATCTATCTAAACTACTGATAATTCTCTAATTTATTAACTATTAAATTGCAAATAACGAACTAACCTGAAGTAACACTTCCTATTTGTCCTGTGCACAGTGGTTGATTCAACTATTTGATGGGAGGAAACCCGCACCAGATTCTCTGCAAGATTCTTGTAAACAGGAAGCAACAATTCTCTTTGAATACAAGTGACATAACAAACAAGACATAAAAACGAAAACAATCTTATAATTTACAAATCATCACAGTTAGATAAATCCCTGCGTGACAATTTGTACAGAACAGTTCATTTAACGAAGAAGATAAACCTTTATTCATTAAATTGAAACAGAGTAATTGTTGTACTAAACTGAGATACATCAGACATGGACATAATTTAGATCACAACGCATTAACCTGTAACAAGTCTTGATATCTAAAGTAGTCAATAACTTGATCACAAATTAAAATGCACAAAACCTGAATGAAAGTATGATAAATTGAAAGCTAAAGCTGTTACAAAAGATCCACTTCCATTCGAGTCTGTATCATCATAAATCCATAGTCTTTGTTCTTCCAACAGTGATGGGTTCATTACAAAAATTAATGAGTATATAAAGGCCACAGGGTAAAACATCCCTGTGGGAATTATCACAAACTGTTTACAAAAAATCTGGGAACAATCTCCCAAGTCTTTATTTATGCCTATGACTAACCACTTAAAACAAAACTATATCAAAAAAAGCATGTCCTAAACTGCCACAGCATGTCCAATTTGTCATTGAAATTCGTAGGTACCTGTAGGTGGACAAGAATAAACAAGTTTAGATAATGTTTTATTTGTAAAACTAACAAAAATCTAAATTTCAAGACTAGCTACAAAATCCCACGATTCTATAGTTGGTCTTATTTGCAAACAGAACCATTTTTAAGTCAATCCAAACGATAACATAAATACATTCGACCTATTAAACAAACCTTTAATTACTCATTCAAAACAAAGCAAATTGTTCATGCCCGAAGTAACCAAATCTTTATGCCAATTTGAAACAGATAGAAATCGTGTTTAATTAACCGAATGGTAACAAGAATATATGAAATATGTCAAACAACCTTTTTATTACCAATTCGAAACAGACAAGATCGTTTTGACAATTCAAAACCAATGAAATCATTTTTTTTAATCAATTTTAATCGAAACAGACTATAATCGATCAAACAAATCTTTCATACGAATTCAATACAGACACAATATGTCAATCCAAAACTTAACATAATCGTTTTTAAAATCAAAACTAACAGAGTCGTTTTTGCGAATCAATAAATTACATTCTATTTATCAAACCAATCTCTGATATCAATGCATCACATACACAAAATATTATGCTAATTCAAACATTAGAATCGTTTATGGATCAAACCAAACAGAACTTAATTGAACTAACTCAGGGCCGACACGATCGTTATACTAATTCAAGAGCAATCGAATCGTGTTAAATCGGTTCTATCAAAACATAACTACACGATTTTAGCAAACAAATCTTCAATGGAAACATAATCCAAAACGAAATCAAAATAACAGAATCGTTTTTAAATCTATTCAAACAAACAATACTAAATGGGAGCGAACACAATCGACTAACCAAATCAAAAAATCGATGTTGAAATACATACCTGGGCTGTAGAAAAATGAATTAGTCAGGATAACTTTGATTTGACAAAGGCCGTAGTTGCCTCAACATTTCTGAAGATAATAGAACCCGTAGTCTTTTGCTTCTTCTCGTTGGCTTGTAGCCTGTCATTCTCCTTTGACAACACAGTAACCCGTTCTTCCAATGACTTAATTTTAGATTGCAACAAGGGAACATCCATGTAGTAACGTTCAAGCCAGGAATTGCATTGAGTACATGGTGGTTGATCGAGCCTTGGCATCACAGGTGAGGGTTCTTTCAAGTTACCAGGGGTTTCATTGTGAAGCTTAATTCCCGGGAAGTTAGGGTCAAGGATGATTTTAAGGATGGAAATTTATTTTAAAATGTAGAAACCTTGGCGAATCTTACTAATCCTTCATATGCCAACTATAAATGATTGACGATATTTTTGTAAAAATATTCAAATTTCTAAGGATTTTATATAGTTTTTATAATATTTGGCGATTTTTAAGGTAAAATAATTTTATCCTATAGAATTTGGGCGAATCATTTTTAAAATAGCGAATCTCGTTTTTGGAAAAACCATGGAAAATTAGCCCATGAGCGAAATTTAGCCCCTAAAATCATCCCTAGTTAGGGTAATTCTTGAGGCACAAAGGTAGGTTGGAAACATAGTCATAGGGTTCCATAGAACAGAGGCCATGAGAGTAAGGGTATTCCTCAGTCAAGAAACGTTCAATCTCAGAGTCTGAATCCTCGCTCAAAACGATAGGCTTCGGGTCAGAGTTTTTTTTGGGCTTGTTCCTAGCACATATGGATATCCATCATGCATTCTTCTTTCCCCTATTGTTGACACAAGTATCACATTTTCCTTTCTTCCTCACAGGCCTCTTGATGGTCTTATTATTGTCTTTAGCACATGGGTCAACCATGGTATTGGGTAGGTCAAGGTTGGAGCAATTCGAGGGTTTGACAGGGGGTAGAAGGGTAGTAGGTGGCACGGTTGTCCCAACCAGAGTTTCAGTAACCACAAACTTTTCCACTTGGCCACACTCGGGAGTGGAAAATCCATTCCTTGATAGGAAGGCTTGCCAACAGTCACCACTAAGGCTCAAATGATGAACAATCATGATTTTGATCAAGCAGTGATGGAAAAGGATGCTATCAGCCTTCTCACGCTTAAATCGTTTGGACATCTTGTACAGATTGTGTAGGAGATAGTGCAGCATGTTCAGATGGTAGTCTATAAAATTCATAAGCAACCTGAGATGATAAAGAAATACCAAACCGTAACGACCTTCACAAGTCACAAATTTCTTAACAATTGTCAATAGATCATGCCACCTGGGTTTGAGGGTAGTGACAGGCATACCTCTATCACAACTAACAATCTTCCTCGATGTGAATAGGAGTAGCCATGAAACCTCATCCACTTTCGAGTTCTTAAACCACCTCTACCCTTTAACTGGTAAGCCTGTAGTTGAGATGAGGGATTCCTCATTTAGCTCGAGTTGGATATCTCCGACCTTAGCCCTACATTCGTCGAAGGTGAGGGAAAACTGTTGGGCTACCGAAAGGTTGAAACCCTCAAATTTTTGGATAAAAACCAGCCAACCACTATTCTCCAGGTCTTCGCGAGCATTGTCAAATAGTAGAAGCGTTTGGCTTCCATTAGGTTCTATACGCACCACAGGTTCCATAGGAGAGAACACACAGTGAGCAGGGTAAACGGACAAGGGTTTGGACAGGGTATTCGCAGGACTGCAAGTTCAGGGATTTCCCCAAAACTAATAGAGGTAACCCGGGATAGGAGGCAGGAATTAATGCCTAAGTGTGCAAGGGTGATGGAACAAAACAATCCATACAGAACATTCATATCGAATGTACAATCGATGACACTATGGTGATTCACTATTGGTGTGTGTTAAAAACAATGCCAATCAAACAACTATTGAAAACCATGATAAGTCAATCCAAATATTTTCACAACAATAGTGTTTGCATGGTTTGAAACAAAGCAATATTTCGAATATAGCACTAAGGATTCGATCATAAAATTTAATCTTTGTATGAAACCATTGCACTATGGGTCTAATCAAAATGTTAATGCATTGTTATGAAAACATTGAATTCGATAAAATATAATAGAACATCGAACCACCATAGAATCAAGGACTAAATCACAATCATTAGAATACCATCACAATCTTATAAAAATGAAGTCATATTAACAAAAAAAAAATGCCAAATGAGTGAAGGTTTTGGTGTCTTGCCAACTATGTGACCATAATTGAATTGGAAATGCAATGAACACATAGACAAGATTAACCATTATGATCCAACAATGATTTTAATGCCATCGACATGACTTCGAACCAAGGTTTTGTTGACGGATGAAATCGACCGTCCGTCAACTGAGAGAGTGGAATTGGTCCGGGGTTGTCTAATAACCCAAGCCGTTTGGGATGAACCACCCTGACGGGTTTAGCGGTTCCTTTAGCCGATCTAAGGTCCTAAGAAAACAAAATAAAAATAATTTAAACTAACTAATCTAACTAAAACTAACTATTAAACAAACTAAACTAAAACTAATTATTAAAACAAACTAAACTAACTTATTCAATTAAACTAATCTATTAACTACTATTATACTAACTCTAACTAATTAACTATCTAATTACTGAATGCAATATAACTTATTCACAAAATGTACACTATCTACAATTTACAGATTTAAATAAAACCTGAAAAACTCATTTATGTTCTGCCCTAAGACAGTAAAAGATATTTTTGTTGATTTTATATTTTTATGAACAAGAAATAAAACAGAAACTAACTAAAACTAAACAACTAACATACTAATTCTAACTACACATATATCTAACTAAACTACTAATAAATATACTAAAACAAATAAACAACAAACT
>ML836252.1:20578-47234 GCA_009831015.1 Picea engelmannii
TAACAACAATCTTATAATTTATAAATCTTCACAATTAGATAAACCTGTATGTAAAGATCTATACATGATAGTTCAATTGATGAAGAAGAGAAATCTTCCATTCATTAACTGAACTAAGTAATTGTTGTATTCTTTAAATTAGTCAAAGGAATCAGGCATGTATCACATTAATTCAATCATATCATTCTGCAGAAGACTGTGATAGCTAAAGTAGTCACTAATCAAATACAAATTGATAAACATAAACATGAAACAAAAGATTGATATTATGAAAGCGAAAGCTGTAGCAGAACATCAAATTCTGTCTCAGCTTGTATTAAAAATCCATATCCTGGTTCTCCCACAAGTGAGGATTATCCTTATTACAAAAATAATAAGTATTTAAAGGTTTTCCACAGGGTAAAACCTCCCTGTGGAAGTTATAAAACTGTTTACATAAAATCTGGGAAAATCTCCCAAGTTCAACTAAACTAGGAAACTATAATAAAACTAAACACACAAATATCCTCTAAACTGCTCAGCATGTCCCTTGCAATTGGAATTTACCTGAAACGGGTTAAAAATGGATAAGTTAGAGGGATATTTGATTAATAAAACAATAAAAATCTAATTCTATAGACTAGCTACATAATCTTCTGATTCTGTAGCTAGTCTAAAATAAGATACATAATCAGCATTGAAATTAAAGAATTCCATTTAATTGACATCCAATAGCCATTTGAAAACGAATTATTTAATTTGAGTTTGTTATACCATTCGAAATCAAACATGATCCAAATCAATTAAATGACTACAGAGATAGGCATACTCTGTTTTGTTTGTTACCACAAAGTGGGGTGACAAAATCATATGGACCAACACTGTAATCATTTCACAACAAATCAAATCCAACAGTTGTGAAACTGTTTTGATATTCAATTGAAACTGATATACTCAAACAAAGTGTAGGCAATCGTTATGCTGCCTCTTAGACAGGAGACACGATCGATTCCAAAAAGATCATTTTCCAATCGTTATGACTGTGTTGACAAGGCAAACGATTCATGCCACAAATAGATCAATACAAACTGGTGCGAAAATCAATTCAAATAAAATCATAACAGGCTCGATTGATTAGAAATATAAATCGTAATTTGTTATTGCAAATTGGGCAAACAAGATTGATTGACTTCGATCAAAATTGTTCCGATCAAATGAATTATAACCGGGTTTGACCAATTCGTTTTAAAAATTGAACAGCGTAGTAATCAAAATCAGAATCCAACTCATAAAAATGATTGAACTAACAACAATTCAATCAAGCGAATCAATCGGCTAGGTTTAGCATAGTCATTGCAAATCATAATCGTTCCATGATTTAGGCATGAACGTTATTCGCACAGGCTTATAGTGAAAGTATTATTTTCATGAAAACATAGTCATTCTTTCCACATTAACATCGAACAGAATTGTATTCCCAATTTAGAAAATCATAGGACACAGTATATTAAACGATCGTAACAACCCAACTCACAAAATCGTTTACCAATCACAACATATGAACCATAACGAAATCAAATCCAATATGATCATATTCTAATTTGAGCACGAAAAACTTCCTGTTCAGAGTAGATACGAAATCAATTTGATTGAAAGCAAACCATAAGTTTCATTAACTCTATGATACAAATAACCAAATCAAATCCAAACGAAAACCATTCAAATCCAATAAAAATCTATCGATGGCTATACTGGGAATGATCAAATCATATATCAAATCAAAATTTCTTTTTATTCAAAGAAAAACTATATATAGGATGCACACATTATAACAGAGCCATTCAAAATGTAAATAGAGTTGTTCGAAAACATAATTCAAATTGTTATATCAACCTGTTCACTCACACAACTAAAACGATATTAAAATCCATACCTGTATGGCGACGAGACGGCTTGATCATGCCAATTTGGAGTTGATAACTTCCGTAGTCGATTCAACGTTTTTGAAAAGGATCGAGCCTGTTGTCTTCTGTTTATTTTCAACTGCTTGGAGTTGGTCTTTTTGATTGGTC
Source organism: Picea engelmannii (assembly GCA_009831015.1). Lineage (NCBI taxonomy): Eukaryota > Viridiplantae > Streptophyta > Pinopsida > Pinales > Pinaceae > Picea > Picea engelmannii. The sequence continues at coordinate 22,630 of ML836252.1, forward strand.
AATAATGCAACTTGGCTTTCCAGTGACTGGATTTTTGATTGGACTATGTGAACATCAATGTAATAACGTTCCAAACATAAATCACATTGGTCACAGGAAGAATGTGTGGGGTTTGAAAGAGCAGGCGAGGGTTTGGACATGTGGTTGAGGGTTTCGATAGGAAATTTAATACCAGGATAGCTAGGGTCGTTTCTTAGGCAGGGGGGAAGATTTGTCACGAAATCGTAAGGTGGCTCGGGGCACAAAGCCTGCGAGTAAGGGTACTCGTTGGCTAAGAATCGTTCTACATCAGAGTCAGAATCCTCACTTAGGACAATAGGGTTTGACTCGGCAAAGGGTTTAGGCTTGTTCCTGGCCATCCTTGAAATCAAACGAGCATTCTTTTTACCCTTTGCATTAGCAGTAAGGTTTGCCTTGGGATTTTTGATCATAGGCCTTTTAATAGTCTCAAACTTATCAGTTATAGCGTCGGGTAAGTCAACCTTAGGGTCGGCTGAGGGTTTAGGAAGTAGGACATGGAAGGGCACAGGCATCTCGGCCTTGGCTTCACTCACCACCGGTTTGTCAACCTGGGCAGGGTCTGTATCCTCAAAACCATTACGAGCGACAAAAGCTCTCCATTTATCACCATGCAAACTCAAATGATAATCAATGATAAGCTTAATAAGCCCATGGTGAAATAGGCTGCTGTCAGCCTTCTGCCTTTTAAACATTTTCGACATTTTATATAGGCTTCGATGAAAGTAAAAGGGCATATTCAACGAGAATCCCATAAAACTCATTAACAAGCGCAGGTGGTAGAGAAAGACAAGTCCGTATCGACCTTCACAGGTCACGAACTGTTTGATTACCATCAAAGTATCGTGCCATCGTGGGTTAAGTGCAGAGATGGGAATACCTCTGTCACAAGAGGTGACTTTGCGCGAGACAAACAACAGTGTCCATGGCACTTCCTCGACCTTACAATTCTTAAACCAACGTTGTCCCGAGGCAGGTAACCCTGTAGCAGAGCTAATAAATTTCTCCTCAATCTCTAACTGGATATCACCCACCTTGGCTCTACAGCCATCAAACGTCATGGCAAACTATCGTGCTACACAGAGATTAAAACCCTCAAATCGTTGCACGAAGGTGAGCCATCCGTTGTCCTCCAAATATTTCCGAGCATTGTCAAACATTAACAAGGCTTGGTTGCCGTTTGGCTCGATTCGCACGACTGGTGCCATGGAGTCGAGCACATGGTAAGCCAAGGGTTTGGATCATAACACACACAGGAGCAGAGCTACCCAAGCTAACAGAAGTGAACTTGCAAAAGGGATAGGCATAAATGCCATCGTGCGAAGGTGGTGGAGCTTATCTCTGCCATGCAAAATAGTAATTGCCAAAGTAAAACCGCCGATTTACATAGTAGTTCAACCCATTATAGCATAGTTCAACAGTCATATCAATTGGCCGACCAATGAAAACAATGGTGAGTGTATAATCCAACGCGCAATCAACATTGTGCCAAAGTTTTAAGCCATAAATCATTCCAATTGAAACCAAAATCAAATATTAACCATGCACCAATGTATTGTAACAACTCATATCAAGTGTTTAACCAATGTACCAATGGGTATTCATATAATCAACCAACCAATAGTTATGAAAACATTAACATGGGGATTATATTAACAAGATATGTATGAAAGATTTAAACATAATACCCATGTATCTTATGAAACCAAAGGTCAAGTAGGTCAAATAAAAAGCCAATCCAAATACCAATGCATTACACACTTAATGAAACCAAGTCACACCATTAATACAAAGCATGAGTACTGCTCAAAGGATCTTGCTAGCCGTATAATGATAAATAAAAGGTAAGCGCAATAGACATATCGACAAAAATATAATGACGATTCAGATAGTAATTTTAAATCGACTTCGAAAGACTAAGTTTTCACACTTACAGTCGTGAAAAAAAAATGAAGGTGAATATGTAAATGTCGTGGAAAAATAAAAATGTTGTCTATTTGAAAATTGCGACGAAAAATTGATGTTTGCAAAACATTGGTGTAGGCAGCTTATAAGACAATAGAAAAATGTGAATTGGCTGCCAACAATGGCGACACACTGGTAGAAGCAGTTATCTCTGTCAAAAGAAACAAATCCAGCTTAGGACAACAAAGAAAATTTCAACTCAAAATAACAACCAGAAAATTGTATAAACATCATCATTAACCAATCATTCCAGCAATGTTTCAAAAGATGAAAACTGATAACAATCCTAAGACCAACACGTCACGATATTAAAGATAAAATATCCAATAATGTTAGCATAGCCACTGCTTCCAACAGGCGTCCATAGCCTCGACAGGGTTTCCATTTAAACCACTCTGATATCTGTATCCTGCCAAGAAGTTCTGGATCAGAATAAAGGACATTAAAGAGGTTCCTTTTTTGCAAATTTTCATATACCCGACATTGCTTCGCTGCCAGCGGGCCTGTTCAGTACCCCGACGAAGTTGTCTTGGCACCATGCATGCATTTACCCTCTTCCAGCAGACCTGTTCAGTATCCTGACGGGTTTACACACACTTCCCACAACTCTTCTTAATAATTTTTGTTTTTTTTTTCATAGATATGTATCTGAGCGGGGTGACGCTGNCCTCATCAGATTTTTTTTTTTTTTTTTAGAACTGTCCTTTATCTAGATTCAGAGATGTTTTATTTACAAAAACAACTTCCTCAGACAAGGAGACATCTTCTGAGTCATTCCTTTACGGAAAAGGGACAGCGTAAAAAGATAATAGATGATCATGACAAGATTTACTCAGAGATTGAAATCAATAAACTTCTTTCAAACAACAAACTTTTCCAACACAGATATAAATTTCAACAATATATGCTATTGATATTTGTACAAATTCCTCAGAAGTTATTTCAACGAAGAAAAGTTCTATTGTCTTTGTATGAATAGTTCAGTGTACAGGTATGTGCATGTTCAAAAACACAAACTGATAAATTCAAAGAAAAAAATCAAAAACCAAAAGCAAATGAGAAAGCAAACAAGAATCAAGATATGTACATAAAATACAAAGGTTGTAATAAAGAAAAGTATCTTTTTAGGGCTTGGCCATTCACCGGATAGGTGTCAGGTTGCCCTTCAAGATTATGCAGTCGAAAAGAACTAGAACCCAACTTTTCAGCAATTAAAAATGGTCCAAGCCATAAATTTTGAAATTTAGTGTGTTCACCCTTTCCCTCATGCGGTTTGTCCCACTTCAAGATGAGATCACCTACTTCAAAATTCCTATCAGAAGCAAAATTAGAATCAAACCATCTTTTAACCAATTGTTGATGTTGATCTAATTTGCACTTAGCTTGGGCTCTTACCTCTTCTAGCTTCATCAAAGCGTTAATCCGACTTTCCAGAGAGGGACAATCTTCTTCTTGGAATTTTTGTGACAACTGTAGTGAAGGAAGAAGAATGTGAGGTGGAAAAATTGCTTCTCTGCCATAAAAGAGAAAAAATGGGGAGTTACCTACAATAGCTTTTGGTGTTACTCTATCATCCCATAGAGCGTTCAGCAGAGAATTGTGCTAATTTTTGTGGTTTTCAACCACAATTCTCTTGATAATTTTGATCAAGTTCTTGTTTGTTGATTCCGCCAATCTGTTGCCCTGAGGGTAATAACTAGCAGAATACTTTATCTTAATTCCTTTTTCCAAAGAGAACTCGGTCATCTCAAGAGAGGAAAAGTAAGAAGCATTATCGAAAACTAAACAGTCAGGGATACCGTAACGAGTGATAATGTTCGAATTTAGAAAGGAAATAACCTCACTGGTGTTGACAGTTCTTAGCACAACATCTTTAGACCATCGAGTAAAGTAATCTGTGGCTGTCACAATAAACTTGTGATGTTGTGAGGATGGGGGGTTGATTGGACCTATGATATCAAGGCCCCACTGCTGAAAAGGAGAATCTACTGAAACGGGTTGCAGCGGAAAGGCTGTTTTTTGCAACCGCCCTGATGCTTTTTGACAGATGATACATTTATGACACAAGGCATGGGCATCTCTAAAAAGTGTGGGCCAGTAATAACCGGCTCTTAGAACCTTATGAGCAGTGGTGTCACCACCGAAGTGACCACCAGCTTCTCCCGCATGCAACTCGAGAAATACTTTTTCTGCTTCGTCTTTCTCAAGACAACGCATCAGTACACCGTTAAAACTTTGACGAAACAAGATACCATTAACCAGATGAAAGGAGGTAGACTTTAATATCAACGCTCTTCTCTTAGCGGGATCTAAGTGATGGGGGGATGACCCATGTTCAAGACAGAATCTGATATCGTTGTACCAAGGACTAACAAGGTTTTGTGCGCAACAGATTAGACTTTGATCGCTTTGTCCTAGGTTTGGCGTGTCACTTTCTTCTTGTTATCCTGTCTCTGAATGATCTACAAACTTACATAAACCTTGACCTCTCACTATCTGAGCTGGGGTGATTTCTAAGTCATACTCCTGCAAGGAGGTGACCTAGTTAGCTCTCTTTTCTCCAACTTCCTTCTGCACTAACAGGTTCCTTACGACTGGGTAGGGGACAATGACTTTCGTCCTTGACTTCAAAAGATAGGACCGGAAGTGCTTAACTGCTTTGAAAACATCATAGGCCTGCTGATCTACCGCTGGATAATTAAGTTCAACACCTTTGAAAGCAGAGTTCATAAAGGCGATGGGTACCTCGTGGTTGTCGACATTCTTCTGAGTTAGGACGGCAGCATAGGAACAGTCAGAAGAAAAAGTGTAGAGTGTAAAGTCTTGTGAAAAATCTGGGCTCATGAGAGATGGAGTGTCTATTATGGCCTTCTTTATTGCATTAAAAGCTTGGTTTTCTAGGGGTCCCCAGTGATATTGGGTGTCTTTCTTGATTAGGTTCTGTAAAGGCATGACCATTTCGGAGAAGATGGGGACAAATCTTCTCACGAAGTTAATCTGGCCTAAGAAAGACTGGATGGATTTTTTGGATGTAGGGGGGGGAGTTTTGCAATGACTTGAGTCCTTTCGGGGTCAATAATCATTCCTTCGCTAGACACAATGAATCCTAGGAGTTTACCCTGTTCTACTGCAAAGATGGACTTTTTAGGGTTCAAGGAGATGCCGTATTTACGACATCGCAGTAGGATTGCTCATAAGTGAGATAGATGATCGTTTTTGTTCTTAGAAAATACAGTCACATCATCTAAGTAAACTACGACGGACTGATTGATTAAGCCTCAGAAAGCAATGTCCATTGCTCTCTGAAAAGTGGCTCCGACATTAATCAATCCAAAGGGCATTTTACGATAAGCATAAGTGCCCCACGGAGTACGGAAGGTAGTTTTAAGTTGGTCTGGCGGAGACATCAGGACTTGGTTGTATCTTGAGAAACCATCTAGTAAAGATAGCCTCTCGGAACCAGATACCTGTTCAAGGATCTGTTCCATGGGCAGGATAGGATAGTTGTCTTTATCAGACACTCTATTGAGGTTTCGTAAATCGACGCAAAGTCGGATTTCCCCATTTTTCTTCCGGACTGGGACGAGGTTGGAAACCCATTGAGTGTGCCTAATAGGAAAAATTATTTTAGCATTAAGGAGCTTATTCAATTCTTTTTGAACGGTCGGTTATATTTTAGGGTGCATTTTCCTCAGTTTCTGTTGGAAGGGTAAGGTTTGGGGCTTCATCGGGATGACATGCTGTATGATATTAGGATCGAAAGTTTTAAGATCATCATACGTCCATACAAAGACATATTTAAATTCCTTAAATAATTTAATGAATGCAGTTTTTTCTTGTTGAGAACATCCCAAGCCTAAGTTAATGCACTGAGGGTTTTCATTAGTTCATAGGTTTACTTTCTCATAAGACAATGAGGAACTATTTGTTTTACAGTTGACCGTCTTTTTAAATTTATCTTCAAAATCATAAAACTTCTCTAATCTGACTATAGATTTGGGTATGGAATTTACCATGTCTGACAGATCTTCAGGAGTTTTCGGATCAGGTATTACCGTAAAATCGTTCAAATTGTCATCGTGCGTACGTTCATCTATCACCGTGCCTTGAAAGTTTTATTCCATGTGTATAAAGTCGATGACCTGCTGATCATCATCAAATACTCTCTAGTTCGTGATGTTGTCGGGAATGGATGGCCAGAAAAACAACTCGACGGAGAATGCGTCTGGGGACAAGCCTTCTGTAGGAAGAAGTTTAGAAGCTACATTAGCTAATATATCTTCTTCAACATTATTAAATCTAGGAATGGAATTTATATTGAAAGCAAAAAATTTATTCATTAAATTCCATACCTCAGACTGGTAGCTCTTGAGATGCAGAGAAAGACAGTGGATATAATTTCTTACTTGTCTAACCACTATTTCAAAGTTGCCAAATACAACTAGGTTTTGAATGTTCATATCTAGAGCTTTTCTGAGACCTTGCAGTAAAGCCTCATATTCTGCAGTATTATTAGTACATTCAAATTCTAGTCTACATGCAATCATCGTTTTGTTACCTGCCGGATCGATAATGACGCAGCCTGCCCCAACTCCTTCTTTAGACTTAGACCCGTCGAAATAAAGAGACCAAATTTGATTTCCATCGGGTACATGGGACCGTTGTATAGAAGCTGTTGGTTGCGTATATGCTACAATATCGGAATGTTGTTCTGGATTGATGATAGGCGAAGCCTCGGCCATGAAATTGCCGAAGAAGGTGTCCATCCCTTGGACTTCGGGTGAATCAACAGAAGGTGTGAATGGTTCATTAGGATCGTTCAAATCTGTGACCGTGAACTTAAGGTAGCATTCAGGATTCACCCTGATCTTGTTGGGCTTGTCATTCTCTGGAAGCCATAAGTGAGACCAGTCCATCGCGAAGTAACCATGTAGCTACTCCGACCAGTCCCTACTTAAAAATATACCATACACTTCTGGAATATCCACAACAATTATATCAATAATTTGATGAACCTTGGGGTTAGATGATAATCTGATAAACACATTTTTTAGTTCACCTATAACTTTGACATTGGTCCGATCAAGTTGTATGATTTTTAAAGTCGAGGGTTCTACTTCAGCGTTAATCTTCTGGCAAACATACCAAGGAATCACATTGGATGATGCCCCTAAGTCTACCATACAATTGTGCACGTTTCTATTGAAGATATCGAAAGTTAAAAACAAAGGAGGTACATTTTTTCGAGTACTAAGAGTGGTAGTTTGTGGCTTTTTACTTGCGGTTTCTAAAGCTACTTTATCTACATTATTTACATTATTTACATTACTTACAGAAAGACTTGTTTTATCTTGAGGATTAGGATTATTTTTAGTGGAAGTCTTTTGAGGGACTTTGCTTTGCACAACCTTGTTACCATTAGAATTACCATTTTTTCCGTTCTCTGGAATATTTTGCAACATTTTTTGTAACAAAAATGGAAATTTCAATAACTCATAAATAAAAATGTTAGCCCTTAACTTTTTAAGATCTTCAACAACATCATAATCTAATTTGGGGCTCACATTACTCTGTTTGGTCTCAACTGATTTAGATTGCTTTGGAGGGGAAGTTGTAGTATTTTCGGAAGAAGGTTTATTAGCCGTCTTACTCCTAGTGTTATAAGGATGAACTGTCTCGAAGTTATCTTGGAAGATGCTGTCCGAGAAGTGTCCAAAAATGTTTGGAGAATACTCTTCTTCTTAAACTGTCTCTTGTTCAACTACCTCCTCAGGAATCTCAGGAGGCATCAAGTTATCCTGGGCTTCTAGAATTGTTTGAAGGGCACATTGCAAACTTTCTAGATTAAGGCCTTCGGTGGTTGGGTTAGGTCGGTTGGTTGGAAAAGGCTTTCGGAAAGAAGGTTTGTAAGGTCCTTTGCTCGAGGAAGCTTCTTCGGTCGACCTTTTTAAGTCTATAACTTGATTTGACAGTTTCTGAACAACTTTGGTTAAGTTTTCCAAATCAGAGTTTTCAGGTTGTGTTTTACTTTGAGTAGGTCTGGGGAGGATTTCAATCTTCTTTTTGGAAGAAGAACTAGTCCTAGGTTCGTTGCTAGTAGAGTCTTTAAGACTAAGTATGTCTTTCTCAATCTGGATGGCCTCCTCGAAGGCCTCTAACAATGTGGCTTTCTTAGATCGTTTAACCCAAATAGCTATGCTCTGGTGCAAAGATTTAGTGTAGTAAGCTATTATAAGACTCTTAGCAGGCATGGAATCTGTAGGGATTCAGTTTTTGAATGTTAAAAATCTCTGATTAAAGTCTTTAACTTTTTCTTTTGGGTTCATTTTTAAGCTTGAAAGATCCATGACTAAGACTTCCAGAGGTTTACCGTCTCCGAACTTTTCCAAAAAGCATGACTCAAACTTTTCCCAAGACACGATGGTATGGGGCTGCTGGGAAAAGTACCACGTGGATGCATTACCCTCAAAAGTATAAGGGAACAACCTACATAAAATGTCTTCATGTTAGACATTGCGGAGTCTAATGGCTAACATAAACTTTTTAATGTGATCTTCAACAATCTGTTTTGAATCAGGATCAAACTTGGGGAGCCATTTCTCCGGGTGTTTAGGTAAAGGGTTCTGAGCTCCAGGTACATCTATGACATCCTGATCAAGCCAAGGTCTAGCAGGGTTGTTCTGATTTTCCATTGGGGTAGTAGGTGTGGAAGGCTGAGAAGGTGAATTGCCTTTGTCAGAGGAATCTCCTCTAGAAGAGGAAGGAGATGATGGAGGTGGTGAAGGAGGTATCCCAGATCCTCCTACAACAGGATTTAGGTTTGGATCTATAGGATTCACAGTGAAGTTAGTGTCACCTAATTGTTCTCTGATATCAAAGAAGTCCAAAGGTTGACCCCACGGACGGTTTGGTTGCCTCAAACGGGCCAAGGCACTATGTGTTTTAATGAGAGATTGACGGACAATCTCTTGTATGTCACCACCTGTAGGATTAGGGGTTGCTGGCTCAACTGTGATCTGTGGATCGTCGGTTGAAGTAGTTTATGTTTGAAGGGGAATATTATCGTGTGAACAACTTCTAGTCACTATGGCTGAGCGATTAGGGGGTGGAGGAGTCTTGCGACCGCCTCGTGCCATTAATTAAATTCATGCCCTCCTTCTAGCGCCATTTGTTGACGGACGAAATCGACCGTCCGTCAACTGAGAGAGTGGAACCGGTCCGGGGTTGTCTAATAACCCAATCCGTTTGGGATGAACCACCCTGACGGGTTTAGCGGCTCTGTTAGCCGATCTAAGGTCCTAAGAAAACAAAAGAAAACAAATTTAAACTAACTAATCTAACTAAAACTAACTATTAAACAAACTAAACTAAAACTAATTATTAAAACAAACTAAACTAACTTATTCAATTAAACTAATCTACTAACTACTACTATACTAACTCTAACTAATTAACTATCTAATCACTGAATGAAATATAACTTATTCACAAAATGTACACTATCTACAATTTACAGATTTAAATAAAACCTGAAAAACTCATTTATGTTCTGCCCTAAGACAGTAAAATATATTTTTGTTGATTTTATATTTTTATGAACAAGAAATAAAACAGAAACTAACTAAAACTAAACAACTAACATACTAATTCTAACTACACATATATCTAACTAAACTACTAATAAATATACTAAAACAAATAAACAACAAACTGACCTGGAAACGCTCCAGATTTGTCCTGGGTATGACGACTGTTTAAATAGATCAGAGGGAGGAAACCCGCACCGAATTATCCAAAAGCTTCTCGTAAACGATACGCTGCAGTGCTCTACAAGTTTGATTATAGGACAAACAAGACATAAAAATAACAACAATCTTATAATTTATAAATCTTCACAATTAGATAAACCTGTATGTAAAGATCTATACATGATAGTTCAATTGATGAAGAAGAGAAATCTTCCATTCATTAACTGAACTAAGTAATTGTTGTATTCTTTAAATTAGTGAAAGAAATCAGGCATGTATCACATTAATTCAATCATATCATTCTGCAGAAGACTGTGATAGCTAAAGTAGTCACTAATCAAATACAAATTGAAAAACATAAACATGAAACAAAAGATTGATATTATGAAAGCGAAAGCTGTAGCAGAACATCAACTTCTGTCTCAGTTTGTATTAAAAATCCATAGTCTGGTTCTCCCACAAGTGAGGATTATCCTTATTACAAAAATAATAAGTATTTAAAGGTTTTCCAGAGGGTAAAACCTCCCTATGGAAATTATAAAACTGTTTACATAAAATCTGGGAAAATCTCCCAAGTTCAACTAAACTAGGAAACTATAATAAAACTAAACACACAAATATCCTCTAAACTGCTCAGCATGTCCCTTGCAATTCGAATTTACCTGAAACAGGTTAAAAATGGATAAGTTAGAGGGATATTTGATTAATAAAACAATAAAAATCTAATTCTATAGAATAGCTACAGAATCCTCTGATTCTGTAGCTAGTCTAAAATAAGATACAGAATCAACATTGAAATTAATTGAAAATATTTTAAAGAATTCCATTTAATTGACATCCAATAGCCATTTGAAAACAAATTATTTAATTTGAGTTTGTTATACCATTCGAAATCAAACAGGATCCAAATCAATTAAATGACTACAGAGATAGGCATACTCTGTTTTGTTTGTTACCACAAAGTGGGGTGACAAAATCATATGGAACAACGTTGTAATCGTTTCACAACAAATCGAATCCAACAGTTGTGAAATCGTTTTGATACTCAATTGAAACCGATATACTCAAACAAAGCGTAGGCAATCGTTATGCTGCCTCTTAGACAGGAGACATGATCGATTCCAAAAAGATCATTTTCCAATCGTTATGACTGTGTTGACAAGGCAAACGATTCATGCCATGAATAGATCAATACAAACTGGCGCGAAAATCAATTCAAATAAAATCATAACAGGCTTGATTGATTAGCAATAGAATTCTTAATTTGTTATTGCAAATTGGGCAAACAAGATCGATTGACTTCGATCAAAATCATTCTGATCAAATGAATTATAACCAGGTTTGACCAATTCATTTTAAAAATTGAACAAAGTAGTAATCACAATCAGAATCCAACTCATAAAAATGATCGAACTAACAACAATCCAATCAAGCGAATCAATTGGATAGGTTTAGCATAGTCATTGCAAATCATAATCGTTCCATGATTCAGGCATGAACGTTATTCACACAGGCTTATAGTGAAAGTATTATTTTCATGAAAACAGAGTCATTCTTTCCACATTAACATCGAACATAATTGTATTCCCAATTTAGAAAATCATAGGACACAGTATATTAAACGATCGTAACAACCCGACTCACAAAATCGTTTACCAATCACATCATATGAACCATAATGAAATCAAATCCAATATGATCATATTCTAATTTGAGCACACAAAAATTCCTGTTCAGAGTAGATACGAAATCAATTTGATTGAAAGCAAACCATAAGTTTCATTAACTTTATGAGACAAATAACCAAATCAAATCCAAACGAAAACCATTCAAATCCAATAAAAATCTATCGATGGCTATACTGGGAATGATCAAATCATATATCAAATCGAAATTTATTTTTATTCAAAGCAAAACTATATATAGAATGCACACATTATAACATAGCCATTCAAAATGTAAACAGAGTTGATCAAAAACAGAATTCAAATCGTTATATCAACCTGTTCACTCACACAACTAAAACGATATTAAAATCCATACCTGTATGGCAACGAGATGGCTTGATCATGCCAATTTGGAGTTGATAACTGTCGTAGCCGATTCAACATTTTTGAAAAGGATCGAGCCTGGTGTCTTATGTTTCTTATTAGCTGCTTGGCGTTGGTCTTTTTGATTGGTCAATAATGCAACTTGTCTTTCCAGTGACTGGATTTTTGATTGGAGTATGGGAACATCAATGTAATAACATTCCAACCATAAATCGCATTGGTCACAGGAAGAATGTGTGGGGTTTGAAAGAGCAGGCGAGGGTTTGGACATGTGGTTGAGGGTTTCGATAGGCAATTTAATACCAGGGTAGCTAGGGTCGTTTCTTAGGCAGGGGGGAAGATTTGTCACGAAATCGTAAGGTGGCTTGGGGCACAAACCCTGCGAGTAAGGGTACTCGCTGGCTAAGAATCGTTCTACATCAGAGTCAGAATACTCACTTAGGACGATAGGGTTTGACTCGGCAGAGGGTTTAGGCTTATTCCTGGCCATCCTTGAAATCAAACGAGTGTTATTTTTACCCTTGGAATTATCAGTAAGGTTTGCCTTGGGATTTTTGCTCACAGGCCTTTTAATAGTCTCAAACTTCTCAGTTATAGCATCGGGTAAGTCAACCTTAGAGTCGGCCAAGGGTTTAGGCAGTAGGACATGGAAGGGCACAGGCGGCTCGGCCTTGGCTTCACTCACCACCGATTTGTCAACCTGGGCAGTGTATGTATCCTCAAAACCATTACGAGCAACGAAATCTCTCCAATTATCACCATGCAAACTCAAATGATAATCAATGATGAGCTTAATAAGCCCATGGTGAAACATGATGCTGTCAGCCTTCTGCCTTTTAAACCTTTTTGACATTTTATATAGGCTTTGATGAAAGTAAAAGGGCATATTCAACGAGAATCCCATAAAACTCATTAACAAGCACAGGTGGTAGAGAAAGATGAGTCTGTATCGACCTTCACAAGTCACGAACTATTTGATTTCCATCAAAGTATCGTGCCATCATGGTTTAAGTGCAGAGATGGGCATACCTCTGTCACAAGAGGTGACTTTGCGCGAGACAAACAACAGTGTCCATGGCACTTCCTCGACCTTACAATTCTTAAACCAACGTTGTCCCGAGGCAGGTAACCCTGTAGCAGAGCTAATAAATTTCTCCTCGATCTCTAACTGGATATCGCCCACCTTGGCTCTATAGCCATCAAACGTCATGGAAAACTGTCGTGCTACACAGAGATTAAAACCCTCAAATCGTTGCATGAAGGTGAGCCATCCGTTGTCCTCCAAATATTTCCGAGCATTGTCAAACATTAACAAGGCTTGGTTTTCGTTTGGCTTGATTCGCATGAATGGTGCCATGGAGTCGAGCACATGGTAAGCCGAGGGTTTGGATCATAACACACACAGGAGAAGAGCTACCCGAGCTAACAGAAGTGAACGAGCAAAAGGGATAGGCATAAATGCCATCGTGCGAAGGTGGTGGAGCTTATCTCTGCCATGCAAAATAGTAATTGCCAAAGTACAACCACCGATTTACATAGTAGTTCAACCCATTATAGCATAGTTCAACAGTCATATCAATTGGCCGACCAATGAAAACAATGGTGAGTGTATAGTCCAACGCGCAATCAACATTGTGCCAAAGTTTTAAGCCATAAATCATTCCAATTGAGACCAAAATCAAATATTAACCATGCGCCAATGCATTGTAACAGCTCACATCAAGTGTTTAACCAATGTACCAATGGGTATTCATATAATCAATCAACCAATAGTTATGAAAACATTAACATGGGGATTATATTAACAAGATATGTATGAATGATTTAAACATAATACCCATGTATCTTATGAAACCAAAGGTCAAGTAGGTCAAATAAAAAGCCAATCCAAATACCAATGCATTACACACTTAATGAAACCAAGTCACACCATTAATACGAAGCATGAGTACTACTCAAAGGATCTCGCCAATTGTATAATGATAAATAAAAGGTAAGCGCAATAGGCATATCGACAAAAAGATAATGACGATTCAGATAGTGATTTTAAAGCGACTTCGAAAGACTAAGTTTTCACGCTTACAGTCGTGAAAAAAAACCGAAGGTGAATATGTAAATGTCACGGAAAAATAAAAATGTCGTCTATTTGAAAATTGCGACGAAAAATTGATGTTTGCAAAACATTGGTGTAGGCAGCTTATAAGACAATAGAAAAATGTGAATTGGCTGCCAACAGGTTTTCATGCTTGCAGTCATGAAAATGAAAACAAAAGGTAGGTGTGCAAATACGCAAGATAATAGTGTTGTTTTATTCAAAAGATTGCGATGAGAATCAAGGGTTCCAAAACACTTGTGTAGGTAGGTTATAAAGATAAAAAAAAAATGTGAAATGGCTTCCAACACAATGTCATCCACAAACACCTAGCGAAAATGAGAAGGTTGGCTCATGATGGGACTCCCTTTCTCTCAGCCATGCAACTAAGAGGCATTACCCTAGTTTGGTGACCAAATGATGGCAATGTCACACCACTAGATATTCTTGGATGTGATAGGTCGGCTTGTGATGAGAACTCCTATCCTTCAACTAACCTTTTAAACATTTTTTTATTATATTGTGGGTCCCCTTTAATCAAAGATAATCATTTCACTGCTTTCTTGAGTGATCCTTGGGTAAAGCATATGGAAGGTTCATACAAGGATTTTATATTTTACCCAACATCAATCCCTCTAGGCCTTCAACCTCTTCTTACCATAAAATGAGGGACAACCCCTTCTTGAGTCAATACACCCTAAAATCCAAAGAGATAAGGAAATGGAGGGGAATAATGATGGAAAGTGGTAAGTATGGCCGAGAATGATACGATGGCTCTTTAAGGGAGTTCCTAGTAGAAAACCCATCCCCATGGAATACCACTTACTAGGGAACAATGTCAACCACCAAGGTGAAGTAAGGAAAATGACATAATGCCCAAGCATATATCATGAAATATAGAGAAATATAAGACACAACATACTCAACTGGCTTAAATATTGAATAGATTCTCACCATAGTGTTGATTTGTACCTCATGGAGCAAGGCCTACTACCTTTTGGAAGCCAGCGAATGTGGTGGATGCCATATGGAAATTTGTGACCATCTGTGGTGGTGAGAGGGGTATCCAACTGTGAAAAAGGGTATTGTTTGTCATGTAGTCTTCTTGGCACTCCATATCTGCAACCTGAGGTCTGCGAGACATAATCTCCTTAGGTATACACAAAATGGGGATAAAATTCACCATACAACCATAGTTTTCAATAAAATCGGTCTATATCTCATTTAATAAAGTATCCATTTCGAAAACATAGTTGTGAAACGTCACACAACAGTTTTGTCATCACTCCAATTGTTCACAAAATATTTTATTGTCGCACTCCAAGAATTATTTCCTTTTTTTAAATGATCAAAATCCATGTATTAATTCCTATTTAAAACCAATTTCCATCTTCAGTCAAAACCTTACATGTTACCGTGCTCATAATATCAACAGAGTCATCAAACAAACATTTCTTGTAGACAGTGCTCATAATATCAACAGAGTCATCAAACAAACATTTGATTCATCAAAACAAACATTTCTTTATCTACGCTCTTAAATGATCGATTTCATTGCTTGTCAAAAGCACTTGAATGCAACAATGTTTGTTCAATCCGACCCTAAATTGGATAGAGCCTTTTATTTGCAAGGAGATGAAAGACAAATATATGCATTGAAATTACTCAGTTAATATCATGGTATCGTGCCTCTATTATGGCCAAAAGGTCATGAAATCGAACCCGACAGAGATGTCACGAAACAATAGGGGTTCCAAAACTTTATTTCCACCAAAGCATAATCATCAACTCTGCGAGGCCCAATGGGTTACTAAGAAATAATATTAGACTATCGTGTGACATTGTCACAAATATAATCATAATACATAGAGACAACGATGCCTCCCTCTTTGTTTTCGGTCCAAAACAACGACCATAATCAAAATGACCAGGGTTTTATAGGATTCTGGTTGCAATGAAAAACATAATGCCAATAATAAGAGGGATTTGACCCAAAACATTTTAGTTCGGACTTGGCCTAACTGAAATGTGCATGTGGGTAGACCAACAAAGTTATGCATAGGGTCTCATGACATTTTATTTCAAGAAACAACACATGATATGGAACACTAAAACACCAAAGACCCAAAGCACCATGCTTTTTCATTTTAATGAGCTATAGACAAATGCAGGCCAACATGGTAAATAGGAAACCAACAACCATAACTATGACAATCAACCATCCATTATAACATTCAAACTTTTGTTTATGCATTTTTCCAAAAACATGAGTAAAACCACCATATTTGTCTTAAAAAAAGAACATGAAAGACTCAAATGACAATCACATCATGCAGTTACAGAGCTAGGCATAAATTATTAAGCAAAAATCACATTAGATGGTAGGGAATTAAAACCCTAGTACTTGGTGTTGTGTAGGTTAAAAGGAGCCTTCGAGCAGTTGTTGCGGTTACCAGAGCTCGATTTTCACTAACGATTGAAAAAAATGCCAAAACCCAAAGTGGTAGCTTCAAACAACAAGTTGGTGAATTAACTGTTGGTCACATCGTGTTAGGGTGACGGCTAGCATTAATCACTTTCTAAACCCAAGACAAGCCACGTCAAAGCCTCAAGCAACTGACAGGTTCCAAGTAATCACCATCTCATTTTGGATCACATGTTACCAATGCAACCACCTACCATATTAACATCATCGACAAACAACAATGTCCATATTATGGTATATGCATAGAGGATGTCCCACATGCGTTCAAAATACCAACATTCACTAACATATGAACTTCCAACACTTAGCCACCATAATAAACATCGTCGACCATACCATGCAATGTATATAAAATATACATGTTGGATCATATCAATACGATATACAATATGTGTGCGGTGTGAATAATATCCCATATGCGTTAAGACCTTCAACATTTTTCCAAATATAAATCATTATGCTATCACAATGTAACAATAAGGTCGACACTACCACATCCTTGTAGCTTGTCTAATATGTATTGGACCATGTACATATAGCCTATGTAACATATATAAGTGATGTGCTATGTGCATATGTATGCAGGTTACCCTTTTCTTGTATGTCTAAAACTCAACATCTAGCGGGTAAATATCATGTTGATGCATTCATAAAAAATAAAAATAAAACACTCTTTTATCATTTGAAACAACATCCATAAAACACCCTTTCTTTTTTGGAGATGATTTTTCCCAGCATTTGTACTTAGAATAAAAAATTTCACAAAGAGGAATTTTGAATACCATTTGAAACCACTATCGTTATTACTTAAATCCAAGCTCATATCAAAATAATCATCATGCAGGTGATCCGTAAGTATCAAAGACATCCATCAACAATAAAGGATTTAAGTGACTATTGATTCAAAGGGGCTCTTCCTAGTTATTTATTTGAATGACACTATAGGGGGTCCCCACTTATAGTTTACTTAATATATATGTATATAATATTTTTAAAAAGAAATGTGTATTCCTTGCAATTCTTTACAGGTGGGTGACTCTTTGACGATTTTGAGAGTCAACACCGACGAATCCACATGGAAGGAAACATTATATTGGATTGAACTCAACTTTTTGGTTTTGCAGACAAAGATTTTTTTTTGTTTATGTACTCAAAAGTTTATTTTTTCTCTGGTAATGTCTTTCAAATTGGGGTGGAAGAAGGTATAAAATGAAAATGTGAGAGAGGGAATAGCTTTAGCACTCAAGTTTAATCAAAGTGGTCATAGATGTAGCACAATACAAGGTTGTGGACCACAAGTGATTGCCTCTCTTTCTGTTTCGGCTACTTATCAGTACTTAAGCATGCTTTTTCAAAGCAAGGAAAAATTGTGGTTGTGCATGACTTGTTCAAATAGGCTAAAACAAAAATTCAACAAAATCAAAGGTAGAGTGGAAAAAAAGTTAGAGTCAAATTAAAAAAAAATCAAACCTCAAGAAGGATTGGAAAGTGAAGCAACAATATTGAAGACAATGAAATGCAGAAAAATAAAACAATTGTACAACCTAAACTGATATTTACAAGAAACATTGATTCATAAAATTTAATAGTTAGCCAGGCTCAGCATAATGTTTCAAATGCGAGCCATTAGTTGTAAAAGAGAATAACCACTCTTCGAAGTATTTTAACATGTAAGTATTATTTCCAACTACTAGAGCGATCTTGTAAGGACCTAGCGAGAGTTTTTAGAATTTATAATGCTTTCCTTTATCAGCATGTGCGGAGTCCCAAAGAAAGACTTTGTTATTGACCTTAAACTTGACAGATTTGGCATTTTTATCGAAGTACTTCTTGACTATCTGCTGTCTTTTCTTTAGATTTTCCAATGCATGGATTCTTTGTTCTTCTAAAGCCAACAGATAATTCATTCTCTGGGAAATATCAGTGGAATTTAACTCCTTAGCCTGCATTTCTAAACGAAGGGAAGTAATTTGAAGTTCAACAGGTATCACAACTTCTTGACCATATAAGAGTGAAAAAGGGGTATGTCTGGTGTTGTTTTTGGCAGTTGTGTGATCATACCACAGTGTGTATGTGAGAAGAGTGTACGATTGGTGGGGCTTGTCATCAATAATCCTTTTCAAGATCTTGACTGTTTTTTGTTGGTTGACTCGACTTGCCCATTTCCTTGAGGGTAATAGGTGGATGAGGTGAAGTGCTTGACTCCAAATTCACTCAGAAACTGAGAAAATTTGCAGGAATAAACATTGATCCATTATCTGAAATTATTTCAAGAAGAAGGCCAAAGCATGTGAAGATATTAGATTCTAAGAAGTTGATCACTTGCTCATCCTGTGCATTTTTAAGAGGGACAAATTCAGTCCACTTTGTAAAGTAATCTGTTGTCTTCAAGATAAAATGTGTCCAGCAGAAGATGGAGGGTTGATAGGGCCGATGAATTCTAATCCCCATTTAGCCAATGGGAAATTGGGCAAAACTAGTTGTAAAGGCATAGATGAAAATTGTTCCCTGCCAAAAAAAATTTGACATTTTTCACAAGCTCGAACGAACTTGAAAGAATATTGAAACATTGAGGGCCAAAAATAACCATCCCTGATGATCTGGAAAGCAATAGCCTTTGATGTGAAATGGCCACCAATATGGAGGTTAGAATTTGTAGATCCATGAAGTTCATTTAAATTTCTTTGGGCTACGTTATCATCAACACATCTTAGTAGTATCCCATCAACAGATCTATGATAAAGGGTGTTCCCTAGGATGAGGTACTTTGGGGCTATCAATCTTTCATAATCTTCTATGTTGATGAAAATCTAAAAGTCCTGGGAAATTTTGATGCAAAAGATAATAGATGATATCCTTGTACCAAGGATGATCAACCAAGTTAATATCAAGAGTTTCCAAGTAAAATAGTGCCGACAAAGCATTCTCGTCTTCCTCAAGAGAATCACATGGTTCAGGATGTCGAGCCAAGTGAAGATCTAGATCACGTCCCTTAATAGTTTTGGTTGTGATGATCGTTAAATCATGTTCCTGAATCTTGGCAAGCCAATGAGCAAGTTTTCCTGAAAGATGATTCTGTGTAAGAAAAAACTTGACTGCATGCAAAGGGACTCTTACCTGCATTTTCTTGCCTAAAATAAAATACTTGAAATTTACTGTAGATTTTAACAAGGAGAAAGTGTGTTTTTCAATTAGATTATACTTCACCTCGTCATATGATAAACTTTGACTCATATAGGCTATACAATTTTCTTGATTTTGGTCATCAACTTGCAGAAGGATGGAAAATATTGTGTCTTTTGTGGCATTGGTATAGATGATTAAGTCTTTATTAAAATAAGGCTTGGATAAAACTGGTTCAAAGCTTATTGATTTCTTGATTCCTATAAAATCCTTTTCTACCTCATCAGTCCAAGATAAGGTTTTGTAGTGCTTCAAAAAATTATGAATAGGTTTAACCATCACATCGAAGTCAGGAAAAAACCTCCTAACAAAGTTAATGGTGCCCATGAAAGCTTGAATACTTTGCTTAGAGGTAGGAGCATGGAGGTTGATAATCACAACAACTCTCTCGAGGTCCATACTAATACCACAGTCATAAAAAATATGACCAAGGAGTTTACCTTGAGTAACTACGAAAATAGACTTAGAAGGATTCAATGACATACCAAATTTTCTACAACGCAGAAAGACTTACCTACGATGACCAAAATGATCTGATTGTTTTTTAGAATAAACAGTTAAGTCATCAAGATAAACCTAAATTATCTTACCGATCAAATCGTCGAAAGATATTTTCATAGTTCTATGGACTGTGGCACCTATGTTATATAGGCCAAAAGGCATGTGTTTATAGGCAAAGGTGCCCCATCTGGTGGTGAATGTGGTTTTGTATTTATCATCCCTCTTGACTCTAATTTGATTGTATTAAAAAAATCCGTCAAGTAGGGACATTATTTGATACCCAACTACCTGTTGTAGGATCTTCTCCATGTTAGGACGAAGAAAGTTATCTTTAACACTAACTCTATTTAAAGCAAGAAAGTCAACACATAACCTGATATCACCATTTTTCATCCGTACATGAACTAGATTTGAGACCCATTCAGAATACTTTACTTGAAAGATGATTTGAGGTTTTAGTAAATTTTCAACTTCCTTTCTGATAGTAGCTTCGATGGAAGGGTTTACAAGTCTTTGTATATGCCTTACTGGTTTCTCCCCTTCCTTAATAGGAATGGCGTTTTGGATGATGTTGGGATCAAAACCATGAATATCCTCATACGACCAAGCAAAGACGTCATTGAATTCATAGAATAAATCCATGAATCTTTCTTTTTCCTCTTGTGAACACTAAGCTCCTACTTTAAGAACCCTGGTATCATCTGAGGTTCCAATGTTTACGGAGACAATGTCTCCAACTTTATTCTTTGACTCCTCTCCTATAGCATTTTCCTTTTTACCAACATCACTCGTTGAAAATGAACTCTCAAGAGGAGTCAACCCTTTCGAAAACTTATCATCTTCAATAGAAATCACTTCCTTAGTCTTAAGAGGTTCATTTTTTAAGAAAACACATATATCCTCATCATTTTTGAAAACCTGCCATGATTCAACATTGTTAGGTATATGTGGATGATATAGAGACATAAAAGTGAAATTGGGTCATTGCAGTAATAGTTTTCGAGTAGGAGAGGAAACAAAAACTTCCAACCTATCAACCATTGTGTTAAGATCCATTTTTATGTGAGTGACGTTGAAAGATAACATATTTTAAATAAAGGCCCAAATGGCCTGAGTGTACCTTTTCATTAGCTTGTTATTGGGATTATAAATTTTTCTAACAAGATTAACCAGAAGATCATAATCACCAAATATGGTAAGATGACCACAACCCATATTATAATCATTCTTGATACCTAACAATATGGCTTCGAACTCAACAACGTTGTTGGTGCAAGAGAATTCTAACCTGAAGGAGAAGTTATAAATTTTTCCTACAGGTGAGTAAAGGATAATACCATATTTGTTTCCTTCGCTAGAGCATGCAACATCAAAGTACATATGCCACATTTCTCCATCATAGTCAAATTGTTCACATGGCACGTCATCTTCTTCTTTGAGAATATAGTAAACACCCAGGATTTCCTCAGCATAATTGACATTTAGCCGAGGAACTTTCTCAATATAATATGAGATACGATCTTCTCTGAGAAAAATAACATTATTTTCACCCTTAAGGATATATAGATGGGACCCATCTAAAGACAAGTAACCAACTATTAGGGCTTGTCAATCTATTCCCTAAATAATTGAGTAATTGTTGACAAGCATATCGATGACTTGAATGTTAAGGGTGGTGTGTATTTATGGATGTGCACAAAGTACTAAGGTTACATCTTTGATCTCACCAATCGTGGATTGTTGTTGATTATTATAGGAGAGAATTATTCTCACATTTTCATTTGTACAAGAGAGGTCAAGCTCTTCCATAATGATCTTTGACATGAAACTTGGGCTTGAGCCACCATCAATGAGGCAAAAATGGACTATTATGTCTAAAATATTTACATAAATATAGAAAGGGGCGTAATTTACAGATCTCCTAAAGTTATTTACACCTATCATATTTACATGAGACTCTTCTTCATCATAATCTTCCATGATATTGGCTATGTTGGAAGTTTTACCTTCCATGAAATATCTAAGATGTTGTTTTTGTTTCAGTACAGTTACCATATCCAAAAGAGTAGAATCAACCTTTATGTTAGCCAATTGATTTAAAACTTTATACTTTGAAAAAGGAATGATGAATTGATGACCGATAGAAAGGTGGGCAACTTGTTGTTGGTTGTATAGTCTGATTATCTTGTTGATTTAGAGGTCTTTGTTTTCAGTCGTGTTTATAGCACATGAAGACTTTTCAACCTGGAAGAATGTACACCCCTCCATGCAGGGGAGTACAGGGGGGCTATCTCCCCGAATGGGGTCTGGGGGCAAGTGAGCCCCTGGAGGAAAAATTACCTTGTAAATGTATATTGTAATTTCATAGTAAATCTAGACCATTCATTATAAGGTCGCAGATCTGACGGTAGATGTTATGTTAGGGTTTTTTTCCCTAGAAGGTAACCCTATTTTATAAGGGAAATGTATTGCATCTATGTATTAGTGTGAATATTGTCTTCTCAGTGAGGAGACTGTGAGAGAAAGAAGAGGAAGTTACAACATGTGTGTTGTAGGTTGTATACCTTCATTTGTTGGCTAATAAAAAGAAAGGACCTGGCAATTTCTCTGGTGGATGTAGACTACACTGGGTGAACCATGTATATCTGTGTCTCTATTGTATTGTGTATCTTTTGTGTTTTATTTCCACATTTATTTTTATTTTATTGCTCCGCGATCAGGTTTTTATAACACTTGTGAGCCAATATTTTGAGTGGATGTGCTAGGAGAAAAAGTAGTCTTGGAAGAATCAACTTTTACTTGATTGGCATATGATTTATTTATGGTATTAACTACCATAATGTCATTCCACGAGGCCCAATCTAAGACAACAATGGCAGTATTTGGTTTCTTGCCAAAGATTCGATCCCTCGCGTTTTTCCTGATTTCACAAGTTATTTCCTTGTGACTTTCTTCGCAAAAATTACACCAAGCTCTGGGAAATATGGCCTTTGGTTGAAAATTATTGCTCACCAAATTTTTAGTAGCAGCCTGGGTAGAGGCCTCGATGGTGGAAGTATAAGCAATTCCCTTCCTTTCAAGAGAGATCATTCGATTATTAATGTCTTGCATAAGATGCAAAACAATAGACATATCAGTTTGCTTGGAATAGTCCTCCTTAGGAAGACCAATTATGTCTAGATTCTCTTCCTACTCCAAACAAGTATGAATGGAATATATGACATTATCTATGGATTTCTCTTTCAATCTGTGATGATTGGAAGAGGGTAAAGCATTGTAGTAATGCATGAAAGCGGCTTGATTTTGAGGTCTGATCAGTTCAGGGATTTGATTATATAACTTGGTGAAGTGAAGATTGAAAGCCTTAATGGTTTCACCTTTGTTATATGTAATGTTATTGTACTCTAAATTATCAGCTAGACTCTTGTGTTTTCCAAAAGTGGATTTGAACCAATAGACCAACTCTTCTCATATAGAGAATATTTTCAGAGGAAAATCAAAGAAGTCATCCACAACTTTTCCTTCTATAAAAATTCACAAATAAACACATACATGTATCGTTGTCATTCACACCAATTTTATGATAGGCATTTGAAAAACCAATCAAATGATATTCTATGGAAATAGTGTCATTTCCTGAAAATTTAGGCAAATGATATTTGAACTTTGCAAAGGATTGGCCTCGGGTGCAAGATTCAAGGGAGAAGAAACTTGCCACAAAGTAGTAGTAGCATCTTCCTCAAATTGAAATAACCCATATTTCTTAATGAACTTGGCCGTATTTTTGGTAGATTGAACATGAACAACATGGCTATAGATACTCTCGATCGAAGTCGAAGAATAATGTTGTGAGGAATATGAACTACTAGTGCCACGTCCAGAACCACTTCTTCATGTTCAACTACTAGTGCCTGAAATTTTGAAGACGTAAGGAAGTGGAGAGGATGAGGAACTAGCCGAATCAAACAAAGAGAGATGAAGCTTAGGTTGTTTCCAAACAAATTTTCTTCTTCCTACTTCAGGAATGAGAGGAAATTCAGGCGATTGACCTCGTATTCGTCGAGATATACGAGAGGAAGAGGACATAAGATGTGCTAATGTCGGGGTTATGCGGTTATGTTTGGAAATTAATGACGAGGATGGTTTTTAATCATACTTTGATGAGCATCCCACTGTTCCCTAATTCGAGCCTCTTCATAAACAACTTCCCAAGAATGATTTAGTTCATCCTGACTATTGGCAGTCTCAAGAATGAGATTGTACAAGGTAAGGGTAATGATGGTTTCATCCTCTAGACCAATATCTAGGTTGGGATGTCTTTGATAAGGCATAGTCATGAGTCGAGAGAATAATCTAAACAAAAGTATACAAGTTATAAAAAGACAACAAACAAAAATTAAAGAAGTAAATATAAACAATAAATTTACAAGTGTAAAAAAAAGACAAACCAGGGAAATGAAAATGGATTCCTTCATCCCCAGTATGGTCATCAAATAAAATGTTGAGTAAAAGAAATGGAAGTCCTCCTCACAACACTTTTTTCGAATATTGTTTGGCTAATA
>ML836254.1:6322-23982 GCA_009831015.1 Picea engelmannii
TTTCACTACAGTTCTTGACTATTCTTGCTTCAGCCCATCTGGTCAAGTACTCTATTGCTATAATTATGTACCTTGCTCTTGTGCGCTTTCCTGGTGGGTTTATAGGTCCCATGAAGTCAATGGCCCATTTTTCGAATGCTTATAGGGTCATTTGTGGTGCTAATGGAATTTCATCTCTTCTGGATGGTTTCCCAACCCTATGGCATACAATATAGGCTCTGGAATAGTCCTTGGCATCTCTGTGTAAAGTAGGCCACAAAAGGCCAACTCTAAGAACCTTCTGCACAGTCACTTTCCCTGCATAATTTCCTCCTGCGATTCCCTCGTGAGCTTTTGTGAGGATCAAAAATCATTCTGCCTCCATAACACACCTTCACAATATCTCATCTAGTCCCATCTTGTATATATGTCCAGCTATAAGTGATAAATCGGTAGCGTCCACCACTAATTATTTCTTCTGAGGAGTTGTGTACTCACTAGGTGCCATTCCAGTTGATAGGAACTGGACTATCTCTGTGAAGTGGTCATCCATCTTTCTAATGGCTAGTAGTTGTGCATCTGGCAGTGCATCTTCCAAATTAGTGGGATCTTCTCCATGTTCCAACCTTGATAAGTGGTCATGACCTTTTTTCATTCTCCCTGGCTTTACTATGATCTCAAAATCATATTCTTGAAATAGTAGCAACCATATGCATATCCTCCCCCCCAACACTGGCTTGTTGACTAGGTATTTCAGTGCAGAGTGATCAATAAAAATTTTAAAGTGTCTTCCCAACAACTAGTGGTGGCATTTCTACAGTGCATACACCATGGATAATCCCTCTCTTTCAGTAGTGGTAATGGATGATGCGTCGACATGCACATGAAAATCCTTGGTCCAATTAAGGAAAACCAGAATGGGCGCAGTAACCATCTTATGTTTCAGTGTGTCAAAGTTTTTTGGGAAATCTTCTGTCCAACTAAACTGACAATCCTTCTTCAACAACTTCTCCATGGGTTTTGCAATCTAAGAATATCCCTTAATGAACTTCCTGTAATAGCCAATATGTCCCAAAATAGTGTGCAGTTGTTTGACTGATGTAGGAGGGGGTAGATCAACTATAATGGCAATCTTGGATGGATCTACCAGCAATCCTTGCTTGCATACAATATGACCTAACAACATGCTAAATGGTGAAAAGAAAATACATTTCTTCAGGTTCAAATCAATTTGACACTGCCTTCATTTATCCAACATTAGCCTTAGACATTCAATGTGATTTTTCAACAAACTAAACACAATGCAGTCATCAAAATATGCTTCTAGAAATTTATGCAAAAATTCTTTGAACGCTTCGACCACCACCTTGGAAAATATGGTTGGGGCATTCTTCAATTCGAATGGCATCACTGTATATTGGTAGGATCCCCATTCTATTGAAAATTTTCTCTTATGGAGGTCTTCCTTGGCAATTCGGATCTCATGGTATCCTGAAAATCCATCTATAAAAGAATATACTTCCTGGCCTCCCAGATTATCTAACATTTTGTCAGTGAATGGTTTAGGGAAGGGGTCATGCAAACAAACATCATTCATCTTCCTGATATCTACGCATATCATGATCTCTCTTGTTTTCTTGTCTTTCACCACCATAGGGCTAATCCACTCCGACTCTTCGACAGGTTCTATAATCCCTGCTTCCAGCATTCTGTCGAGCTCAATATTCACTTTCTCCTTGTATTTGGGGTTCAGTCTATAGGGTCTCTATTTGACTGGTATTGCATCTAGTTTCAAAGGGATGCTCATCTCACCCATAGGCCCTTTGATTACCTTCAAATAAGTGAACTTGGTTGGAAACAAGTCCTGATATTCATGCAGTAATTCTGTAATTTTATCAATGGTAGCAGCATCCCAATAATCTCCAACATTTGCAAACTTTGGTGTGTGCTTTGTTCCAATATTGTATTTCTTGATTTTGATTGGTTTTCCAATGAATGGAAGCTCAACTCCTGGTTCTTCCACATCTCTCTAGCCCTCTCTTTCTGTGATGATCACCTTCCTTGTATCATCATCTTCATTGGCATTGATGTTGTAACAACCCTGCAATTTTTGGAGAGGCATAGTCCAATCATCCTCTTATTTCTCTAAAGATAAGCTAAAGGCATCCTCAATTATTCGTTGTTTAACAATATGTAGTGCTTGATATATTGAAGGAAACTAACTTTCAAATAGGAATGTAGTTATAAAATTCTAAGTCATACCTTCCCAATATGTAGTGATGAGGTGCAACTATGCTTGAAGGTACCGGTTAATAGGGGTCATATCCAACGTGTTAATGAATTTTTGCACCCACTGTTCTTATGGAATGTCACTCCAGGCCTTTTCACAGCTTCACACATGGCCCTTTGGGTAGGTTCAACCTGTGTAGTGAACTTCACAACCTTCTATTTGTACTGAGAACCACGCTGTCATCAAATTACGACATTGTGTCTAGCCTGTGATATTACTTTTGTGCATCCCCCACCATCTTGTTGGTGTGGCTTTCAAGGCCTCATCCATTTCCAACAACCTCTATTGTGTTGGTATAATTTCTTCAAGGTCTGACAAGAAGATTTCTAAAGGATTTAGACCATCAAAGGTGGGTAAGTTACTTACTTTTGTGCCAATCCAACGAACTTCTATGGTTAATATAGCACATCACCTTGTAGAGACTTCATACATTTGGTTCTACTAGTTCTCCAGTGCTTCTTCTAAGTCTGATGAGAACGTGTTGTCACTTCTCCAGCTTAGATTCCCATCGGTTGTAGTATTAATGTAATCCTACTATTTGGCCATTAGTTTATATATGTTTTATAGTGCATATGTGTGGTCTTCCTCTCTGATAGGTTCCATGTATCGCTAACCTCCATCTTGATCTAAACGTGTGATGAACCTAAGGCCATCTCTTTCAAAAGTCATACGTCTTTTCTTTAAGTCAATGACAGTAGAGTTATTGAAGGCCAAATCAATTCCTAACAACGCAGGGTAAGGGAAACTGTCACCAACTATTTCAATTACCTTGAAATATGCAAACATTCTTACTCCATCGATGTCCACAGGGACATGTTCCAATCTACCAAAAGGGCTTACAACTTTTTTATTAGCCATCCTAATCCTGATAGGGGAATAGATCAACTTCGGTTTTCCCATCTGTGCCCAGGTTTGCTTCGTCATGACATTGACCTTCAACCCTAAGTTGAGGACCACATAGTCGATCTCATACTCTCCTATTTGAGCATTCAAATGTAATTCCTTATTTGTCTTTATCTTCTTACTGATTTGGTGTACTTCCCTATTCAGTAAGGGATCTATCTTTCCTTTCTCATATTGTCTGATTAAATTTTGTAATTCTTTGTACAACATTTTCATCTTGAATCAACTTAATACAAGTATTTAAAAACTCCATGAGCTTGCTTACCTCTTTTCCTTCTCTTGGTGAAGAAGACTGACCAAATGCATGAGGCATTCCATACTCTCTTACTTCTAGTTTTGTCTTCAATGAAGAACCTTGGTCTCCTCTAAACTTTTCTCTTGCTTCCTCAAATATTTGTGTTTCTTTCTTTGCATAAAAAGTTTGGGTCTTCTCTATAGCTTTCCTGATTCCTAAATCTTATGTATTCTTCCCTTGTGTCAGTCTATCTTCTCCTGTAACAGTGCCTCCTCTGGTTATAACAACGACTCTAGGGTATTCTTCATGAGGTTCAACATAGATCAATTGCACTTGCGGGTTCTATTGAGGTCCTCGTCTTTCCTGAATCTTAGCTAGCAGCATAGGACAATCTTATATAACTTGGTCAAACAAGTTGCAATAGTTGCAAGTGGTACAAGGGTTATGAAAATCCCTTGCAAGGTGACCTAGTTGTGTGAAGTTGTAACAAATGATATGTCCTCAGCCTCGACTCATTCCTCCTCCTCGTCCTCTTCCATTCAATCCATTGTGAGGGTTGAAGTTTCCTCTTCCTAGAGAGTTGTATTGCGTAGTGTGTCCTTATTTTTGTACTTCGCCTTGAATCTTATATATGTCTCTTGACCTTTCATGCATGAGATCATAATCCCTACAATCCCTATCATTGTTTCCTATGGACTTATAGAAGGTACAATACAAATTTGTAGGTGTCTGAACATACTTTTCCATATAATAGCACTCACCAGTATGATGTTTGTTTATGCATACCTCGCACCAGGGTAAGGTGACTTGCTTCAAGGAGCTCGGGGCTCCAGAATCCAAGTGTTCATTTCATATAGGGACGTGTTCCTTTTCATGGCCTTTTGATCTCCATCTGACACACCAGATGTCTTCTTTTTTATCCATTCCCTTGTCTTTCTTCATATCTTCAACCTATAGAGACAAACTAGTTAGCTGACTCAAGATCTGGCTCATACCTGAGTTGGGTTCTCCCATACAAGATGATTCTAGCTTCATATCGATCTCCAACACCTCAGCTTGCGAAGCAATCTTCTATTGCATCAGGGGAACTCTTATATGTGGTATAAGGGCAACAATGAACCATTCCTTTTTCTGTTCTTCTGGGATCTGAAAAGTCAATCGACTTGTTAAGGTCTTGAATCTCTGATTGAACTCCCAAACAGGTTCAACCACCTTCTACTTGATCTCCTTCAACTCTACGATACATTGGGATTCTAACTTAGGTTTCTTGAATTCTGCAATCAATGCATTATTGATCTGATTCAATGGCTTAGGTTGTGCAAGTCCTTGGACAAGTTTCATGTACCAACTCAGTGCGCGATCTCTGAGAGTTGTACTGAACTAAGTTCTTTTGATAGCTTCATCTTTCACATTCTTAATGTTCCATATGGATTCACATAGGAACCAGTGATGGCCAGAATCTCCATATCCATCTCCCCTAAAGATAGGGAGTCTCATCTCATTTTCCATAGATCTTCCTAGGGTTCTTGACTGAATATGTGGTGGACTACTATTGACAGTGATCTGGACACTCTAGTGACTGGGATTACTATGGTTTCTTAATACTGAATCAACAGGAAGGATAACAATACTTACTTCTATGGTTTGCACAGTTTCTAAGGTTTTAGGTTCTCCTCAGCAAAGCTCTTCAAATTTTCTTTCCTCTACCCTAGTGGGCTTTGAATGTTCTTTGTCAGTCAGTTCTACCTCTTCTCCACTATATAAACCCTCCTCCCCACAGTTCTTCTTAAATAGGTTTGCAAGGTGGACTTATCAGAACACTCTCCCAGTGCGCATATGTCCATATTTTGTGTCGTTGTCTGAATTCTTGAAAACCAGATTTTCTTGATCCGACCAATCTATTGTATCTTCCATATGTTCTTCTCATGCAATAGCATCTTGATTCTCAGCTTCAGAAAATGCAGAAATTTCCCTCTAGGTCCCTTTAAGAAATATATCTCGGATTAGCTATACGATTCTACTATATCAACAACAAACTTTGTGATGTACCCTCCAATGGTACTATCAAACCAGTGATCTACTACTCGTGACATGGTGTTATCAACTCTCTTGACCTTCTTGATTAAATACGATGCCCAAGCCATAGGAAGTCTAGATCGGTTCTCGAACAGGGTATC
The DNA here is from genome assembly GCA_009831015.1 of Picea engelmannii. Lineage (NCBI taxonomy): Eukaryota > Viridiplantae > Streptophyta > Pinopsida > Pinales > Pinaceae > Picea > Picea engelmannii. The sequence goes on from ML836254.1 coordinate 11,907, forward strand.
TGCTAATCTAGCTAGCCACTCATATAGCTCTTGATGGATTCCTCCAAAGAAGATCTTGTGAATCTCAGTAAAGATATATTTCTCTAACCATTCCTCTGAACTGAGATTAGGGTTCTTGTTCTAGACTTTAGTGAATTCCTTCTCTTGATATTCTATCCACTTCTAAATCTTTTTCTTTGATGGAAACGACCTTGACATTCCCTCAAGAATATTCTGATCCTAGCAAAGGAACCATCTGTTGTCACAGGGGCAGACCAAAGGTTCAGCTCCAAGAACGCACCAATAATCCCTAACTACTAGTCCTTTCAGCAACACCTATGAAGCATCTGTAGTCTCACTTGAAGAAGTTATGAGGGGGTTGTAAGATAGAGATGTCTACAACCAAGGGGAATATCAAGTGGATCTAACATAAGAACAACATATCATTCATATATCACTTATCAACTTAGATTTATTCTGCACATCTACTTATCATATCTAAAGTAGTAATGAAATCACATTCTATCAATGACAGAGACAAAAGATCAATCACACACAACACAAAATATATGTGGTTCACCCTCTCTCTATGGCTACATCGATATTACAATCGAGAAGTCTCTTGTACTTAGGGCTTCTCTCTCACACAATACTCCTCTCTCAACCAACTCAATACCACAGAAATAATAACAACCTTATCATACCAACCCAAGGTACCAACCCAACCTAGGTCCATTTGACCTTTATTTATACATTACAATCATTCACCGACATCCTTAGTTCAAAACCTAGGTGTCAAAACCCTAGATACCAAAATGCTAGGTGTCTAAAACCCTAGGTCAACTTGACCCATATTTTTTAGGGCTTCGCAAGCCTGTCTTTCCTTTCTTCTCGCACGATGCTCCAAAGCATCCAATGGTGTTTTTTTCCTCTTGATGACCTATCCATGATCCTTCTTCCTTGCTTATCTTTCATCCCCAATCTCCTCATCCAACGACTTTCTTTCTCAGGCTTCACTCCATCTTTTCTGCTCTTTTGTTCACTTCAATCCAATAACAGTCATTGTGTCTTCTGCGTAGTTCACATTCTCCCTTTTATTCCTCGATATTCACATACTTCCATAACCAAGGGCCAATAATTATCATCTTGGTGTCTTTGCTTCTGTCTCTACATTGATTTCAACAACTGTTACATTCAGAAAATCATATAAATAATGAATTTTTCATAAAGATTTTATTTATAAAAGACTAGCCTAAGCACTTGTAATCAATAATAGTGAATTAGGATATTATTTTTTATGTCTATAAACATATGGTGACATTCCCGTCTATTTTTGTTTAGCCAAGAAGAATCTGAAAATGCTTGCATAAGATCATTTCATATCTTTTCCTCAACAATAGGGATGATCAAAAAGTCCAAGCCCCTCTCCAAAAAACATGGTTACTAATGAAGAAGTAGAATAAGAAGATTTTGATATTAAAATCCATTATCTTGGTGACACCTCCTCATATCCTCATTTAACCCAATCCACATATGAAGAGTCCCTCATGAATATCCAACTAAATGAGTTGAATAAAGGGGAAAGGACCAGTATCAATCCAAACAGATACAACCTTAGGTCCAAGAAGAAAGAAGTAAAGCCTGACATTCATCATCAACCTACTAGAGAAGAGAATCCTACCAAGAGTGTGGAAGCTAGAAACCAAGAAAAAGAGGCACAAAAACCCTAGGCAATGGTTAAGAGCCCTATCCCAGAAGTAAAGGATATTTTGAAGCCTCCCTCCTATTTTAGCTTTGAGAATGAGACTCAAAAGATTAAAATACCTGTACCTTTTTTAGAGCTAGTCAAAAATGAGGATTTCAGGAGGTACCTTTCCAAAATTTTGCAGCCTAAACCTTCATATTAGACCACAAACTCAGTCAACCTCCAAGATGAAAATCCAGGTGTCAAATTAGGGCCTTTTGTAGAGGATAGGGATGACTCCTCCCCTCCTTTATATACATCATTGAACATTCAAGATAAAGTGTTTCTCAACTGCTTAATGGATTCAAGGGAATATCATAATATCATGCCTAATATTGTCATGGAGGAGATCAGGTTGGAGGTAACAAAAAATTACCATGAACTTTACTCGTTTGATTCCAGGAAGGTGAAGTGACTCGGGGTTATTAAAGACTTGATTGTCTCCTTGTTCCAATTGCAAATGAAAAGTGTGGTCATGGATATTGTTGTGGCTTATGTCCCCCCTAAGTTTGGGATGCTCTTGTCTAGATATTGGATGAAAATATAGGTGGGAATGTTGTAGATGAATCTTTCATATGCCACTACTCCTTTGTTTGGGGGGGAACATAGAAGGCTTTATAGGAAATCACAACTTGCTTACATCATCAGTGATTAAGAAAATTTGACCAATCACCCCATTTTTGCAGTTGATACTGATTTAGGGACCAACATTCTACAACTCACTGATGCTCCTCAAACACCTATTGACATCATAAAGAATCCCATCACCTCTTGTGAAGACCCTCCTCCCAATACCTCTGTTTGGAAAATGTTTTTTGATGGAGCCTCTTCTTGGGAAAGTGCCAGAACTAGGGTGGTGTTCATTTACCCTACCCAAGAGACCATATATATGTATTATAAGCTTGAATTTGAAAAAACCAACAATGTGGCAGAATATGAGGCTCTTTTATTGGGTTTGAGAGCTTCCAAAGACATGAAAATTGAAGAACTAGTAGTGTTTGGATATCCTGAGTTGATTGTTCATCAAGTCAGAAATTTGTATTAGGATAAGCACCCCAGGTTAAGGGTCTACATAAATGAAGTCTGGGATATGATTGACAGTTTCTTCTTGGATTTTAATATCTCATTTTTTTCCAAGAGAGGAGAACACCATGGTAGATTCCTTGGTTGTCTCAACAACTAATTTCAAGGTCCCTTTTCCCCCCAAAATCAAGTGTGACGTGGAAGTAAAGAATAGACTGTCTATTTCTGACAATGTCAAACATTGGAAGGTATTTTAGGATGATATTGATATAAAAACATTTCTTGAGACTGTGGATGAATTTTATGATTTTCATATTGATCCGGATAAGGATTCTGAATAAATCCCTCAAGATAATATTTTTCTTAATAAAACTGTTGACCATTATATTGTTCAGTTGCCTAGTAACTCTATTCCAAAGGGAATAGTCCCTTTGGAGATATTGTTTGACATAAATGATGTTGATTTAAAGGTTAAAGGTTTGACTGAAAATGTTGATGTGAATGGATGCAATTTGGGAATAGAGGAAGACGCAAAATATGTCAAATTGTCTAGTAGTTTGTCAAATGAGCAAAGGGTTGAGTATGTCAAGATTCTGAAGGAGTTTTCTAATCTATTTTCCTAGAAATATGAATATTTGAGAACATACAACATGAGCATCATTGAACACAAAATCCCATTGAAAGAAGAGGCCAAACCTTTCAGGAAGAAACGCACACAGATAAATCCCATGTTGTTGCCTATTATGGAAAACAAAGTGAAAAAGTTTTTCGATGCACAAATCATCATCCCTTTTAGATATTTAGAATGGGTGTCTAACTTGGTGCCTATGAGAAATAAAAACGGGGAAATCATATTGTGTGTTGATTTCATAAATTTGAACAGAAGCTCCAAAAATGATAACTACCCTTTGCCAAAGATGGAGAAAAAATTGCAGAGAGTGATTGGTTCATCTAGGATGTCTATGATTGATGGATTGTCTGGCTACAATCAGATATATGTCCTTCCTGAAGATAGAGATAAAAAAAACTTCATTACTCCTTGGGGCACATTCATGTATGCTAAAATGCTCTTTGGATTGATGAATGCAGAGGAAACCTTCCAGTGAGCCATAGACATCGCCTTCATTGGGGAGAAGGATAAATTCATAGTCATCTATCTAGATGACATTATAGTGTTCTCAAAGTCTGAAAAATATCATTGTCATCATTTGAAGAAGGTCTTCCTGAAGTGTAGAAGGTTTGGTCTCTCCCTCAATCCTAAGAAATCATTTTTTTCTATGAAGGAGGGGAAACTATTGGGACATATTTTGTTAGAAGAAGGAGAAAGAATCGATCCAAGAAGAGTAGAGGCTATCCATACCTTGTCTTTTCCTAGATCTAAGAAAGAGGTTCAGTCTTTCTTGGGTAAAATCAATTTGTGTGATAAGATTCATTTATAATTTTGTTGATTTGGTTAAGCACATCACAACCATTCTTAGAAAAGGAAGCAAGTTGAAATGGATTGTTGAGTCTAGAAATTATTTTGGCCAAATCAAAAAGGATTTGACTGAAGCACATGTGATCATCAGCCCTGACTATTCTAAGGAATTTCTAATATTTTATTTTTCCTCATCTGATACTTTGGTTGTTGTTTTTCTACAAAACAACACATAGGGATTAGAGAAGCCTATTCCCTTTTTCAGTAGAGCATTGAGGGATGAAGAAATGAGATATGATATCATGGAAAAGAAGGCTTATGCTTTGGTCAAATCCATAAAGGATTTCAGATTATATGTTCTGCATTCAAATATTTCTGCATATGTCCCTTCACCCTCAATGAAAGAAATATTGGTCCATCCTGACATAGATGTGAAGAGAAGCAGATGGTTTGCTAAAATTATGGAATTTGACCTTGAATTGAAGCCCACTAGATTGGTGAAAGGCCAATGTTTAGCCAGGTTATTGGCTGAATCAAATTTCAAAGATTTGTGGGTTAATTTCATGAACGCAAACTCAGAAAATCAGTAAGCTAATTTTTTTTATAAAGGATCGCATGTCATCCCCAGCTTGGCAGAGTGCACCTGGTACAAGAACATCATATATTTTCTACAGAAGTTGCGGCCTCCTAATGGCTTGGAAAAGAACAAAGTGAGGGCATTGAAAATCAAAGAAACCAAATATTGTCTCATTGATCATGTTTTGTACTCAAAGGATCCCCTTGGAGTCCTTTTGATATGTCTAGACCCACAAGAGGCCCAAAAATCTATGGTTGATTTCCACAACAACTTATGGGGGGGCATCATTTTTGGAGGACCACATCTTATAAGATCCTCAGAGCTGGGTATTTATGGACTAGCCTTTTTTTATGTTTGTGCAAGGATTAGAGCTTGTGTCACATGCTAAAAGTTTTTTGGAAAACAATAGCCCAAATATTTTCCTTTAACGCCTGTGATGGTTTCTGGACATTTTCAACAGTGGGGTCTTGAATTCATTGGGGAAATCCACCTAGGCTCAAGTGGCCGACATAGGTGGATTTTGACTACCACTAATTATTTCACCAAGTGGATAGAATCCATCCCTACAATAAGTTCCTCCCACAAGGTAATCATTAGCTTTCTTGAGGATATCATGTCTAGATTTGGTTGTCCAAGTAGGATTGTTACAGACAATGCTTCCTCCTTCAAAGATGAACCATTGATCAGGCTCTGTGAAAAATATGAGATTTCATTAATCCAATGTACTCCTTAATACCCCAAAGGAAATGGTTTGGTATATTCCTCTAACAAAAGCCTCATAAAGATCATCAAGAAATTGTTAGAAGACAGAAAGAAAGCATGGGACTCAAAGATGAAATTTTCATTGTGGGGTGACATAGTTACAACAAAGAGGTCACTTGGAGTTTCCCTTTTTCAATTTGTGTATGGGGTTGAGGCTATCTTTCCTACTCATCTTGCCTTTCCTGTGGAAAATTTCCTCCAGGACTACAAAGGATAACCTGATGATATGGTCAGGAGAATACAATAGCTGGTATAAGTACAACAAGCTAGGGAGCAATTGCTTGATAAATCTTAGGATCAATAGAAAAAAATAAAACGAGCCTTTGACCAAAGGGAAAGAAAGGAATATTTTTAGCTGGGAGATCTAGTACTCAAATGGGATGCCCCCAAGAAAGACAAAGGAAACCATGGTAAATTCGAAGCCTTATGGATTGGTCCTTTCAAGATTTCTGAAGTATTTTCAAATAACACCTATAAGTTGTAGAGCTTGGAGGATTCCAAAGTTTTTAGTGGCCCTATCAATGGGCTCTTTCTGAAGAAATATTTTTTTTTAAGCCATGATTGGCTTTCCACCATTGTAATTATCACTTTCTTTTTATTTTCAGTATCAATAAGTGACTCCATAACTCAAAAGCTAAGGCACTGGAACTAGGCGTTCTTGGAATCTCGCATTGAGCATGCCATCCCCTATAGAGCCAAATGTTATCACATAAAGTTGTCAAGGGTCGTATGTGTTTGTTTTTAATACCCAATTATGCACCCCTACTCCATCTCTCTCTTTTCAGCACACCATTCCTAGGATTTTTTCCCTTCTAGTTGATAAAGTTAATTTGCCTTTCTAATCAATGATTTGGTTTTCCTTAATATCTTGCTTGACTAATTCTCAACTCATTGTTTTTCTATTTTCTTTAAAGGATGAACACATATCATGATTTTTTGTCCAAATTATCTATCTTATTTTCTATTGATTGAGTTCACATCAAGCCATCCAAGTCCTTTTTTTGTATAGGTAACAACAATGAGCCTAAAGCGCAACATTCAAAACAGTCCATTTCAGGCTTGAAACGCAAGAAATGAGACATGATCAATTTTCAACGACGGAGATCCCATGAATAGTTCAGATCAACGTCTCTCGAGTGATCAGGATTTCAAAGTAGAACAAGGATTAACGATTAGATAGAAGAGTCAAAGTCCTGAAGTAAATATAATCCATTGAAGGATGAGGAGACATGTCAACAGATCTGACACTTCAAAATATTTACATCAGAAGATTGCACGAGAAAGCATAAGAAAAATATTGAAGCCTAAACTCCTGAAGTAAATCTCAGCCATCCAAATCTAGAGGACACGTGGAGGCATATCCCTCACTTCGAAGATTTGACACTCTAGAGGATTGTAGGAGTTATGCATTGAAAAGTCTTGAAGAGCCGAAGCCTGAAATCCTAAAATAATTGTGGACCATTGATCTCAAACCAACAAGGATCGTTGATATTGGTAGCAGTATGACCAAAAGCCCTGAAGTCCTAAAGGCCCCAAAGTAAATATCGACCATCTAAATCAAGAGGCCATGCATCACCATATCTCTCACTTCATAAATTTGGTACTTCATATAATTGTAAGAGCTACGCATCGAGGAGGCCCAAACTTTGAACTCCCAAAGTAATTGTTAGTCATTTATCTTTGTAGCAAGAGCCGGAGTCCATCGAAGAGTGATGCATGGCAAAAAAAGTGAGCCTTTCCCAGATCGTAAATCACTATCATATAAACGACTCATGTGTAGTTGGCATCTCAAAGTCACGCGAGGATTAGTGGCTAGGAAGAAGCCTCAAAGTTTCATATCAAGTGCCATGTGTCCTTCTCCATCGGACGATCATGATTTACTTCAGGACCTTGGGATATTTTCCTTTGAGAGTTTCTTCTTCCCCATTTTCGTTTTCCTCCAAAGTAATTTCTCCCAAAGTCCAAAAATCTATGATGCTTGTTGTTGGCACAATGACAAACACAGGGTTAAACGCTCAACAACGCACCAACAAAAACCTAAGTACTAGCCCTTTCGACAACACTTGCGGAGAAGGCGAAGTCTCACCTGAGGTAGAAGAAGGGGGGGTTACAGGATGCAGGTGTCTATAAATGAGATGGGACATAGATCTATGATAACAACACTTCGCAGAGTATTCTAGTAACACTTAGAAGGTGATATGCATTATTTTCCTAACCTTAGTAACATCGCAGAACATACCCAAAGATAGATCGACACAGTAACAATAAAGATTAAGCAGTTCAACCACTTATCACATAGCACTAAGTTAGATATGCCATTCATTTATCTTTAACACAAGTAAAGAACTAAGCATCAATAGATCTATACATAATAATCAAAGTACTGAGAAGATTCATAACATAAACAACACAACACAAAAAAAACCAAAGACACAATATATATGTGGTTCACCCTAGTGTGGGGCCATGTCCACCAATTGCTTTGTCTTCTTTATTATTCATCAATATCATACATCTAGTGACTTCTGTGCACTAAGCCATAGAGTTGAGCTTCACACAGGAAAGGAGATATATGCACTGAGCACTGGATCCTCCTTCCAAACTAGGTGAAGGCACAAAGCCAACTCTCGATCAAGCACAGAACCTTAACACACATACATTCCCTTGCACAAATCTACTGATGTCACTTGGAACTTATCTTTGAAGGATTTTGACCCCTCTTCTACAATACATTCTTACTTATTTATACTTTTACAATTTGTTACAATAAACCCTAATCATGGGTAAACCCCATGGGATGAAATCCCAGAAACCCATTAAAAAAACAATAGAAAACCCCTTCCTAGGTCCACATAGCTTGCAATATAAGTAAGATTCATGATCTCAACTCTACCTGGGTGCTCCTTCCTTGAAAAATGTGTCAAATTCCAAAACGTGGTCCAAAATTGACCAAGGTTTCCTCGAAACTTGGTCAAGGGCCAACAGGGCCCCAACAATCACCTGTGACTCGTCTCGAGTCACTCACGTCTAGTCAATGCTTCTTCAAAGTCCTAGATCTTAACTCTATCTTCCTTGAATTGCTACTTCACCTGAGCCTCCTTCTTAATGAGATTTTGGAACATCTGATCTGTAACAGGCCCTTCCAGGAAATTTTACATTGATGCAACCACTTGGTCGAACTATGAGCCCTTCCCATCGATTTCTTTGAACGCATTGTAGGCTTCGTCCTACATAGGTTTCAACTTTTGTGTGTCTTCCATTACCTTTCCCTGGAGGGTTGTGATCTTTTGATGTACTATGCACTCCTCCTAGGATATTTTCATTCTTTCAACTACGGTGAGCATCTTCACTTGTGCCTGCACGAAAAATGTCTGGTGTTGTGCATCGTATAACTGTGCTTCCAACTTTCTTAGCTCTGGATCCTTGATGAGGCATTCATATGTTTATGTGCTTCTATCACTCAGTTTTTTTCACTATGAGGCAAGGTATCTTATCCTTCCTACTACGTTCTTAGCAGATTCCTCCCTCTGGTCATGCACCTTTTGCAGGGTGATTGGCACTTCTTGGGCCTCCAATTCTGTTATCCTTGCTTGAAGTTGCTGGATGGTTGCAGTGAGCTTCACTACTTGAACCTATATTGAATCATATTCCTCTTGTGCCAACCCTAGCACATGATGACATGATTTACTCACTACATCTTTGACTGCGGCCCACTCTGCCAACAACTACTCCTTTTCTCTCTGTCGCTGGGATATTTCCTCCTAGAGCATTGCCTAAAACTCTTCCCTCTCTGATCTGAAAATAGAAGGCTGACTTGTTATGCTATGAAAGCACCCCCTACTTCAATAAAATAAACCTTACAAGACCTTGCTTCATGTGTTAAAATATGCAAGATGGTTTATGTGTTAAGTTCATGCTTCTTCTTGTCAATGCTCATGTGTGAGGAAATGTTCTTTTAAAAGATTAAATATGTGCTATAAACAAATACACAACAACTTAACTTGCAGCAAATAAACCAGAAAACTCACAACAATAAGAAGATGAGAAAGGAGTTCACCCCTCTCTGGGCTACATCTCCTTGAGCCTCCTTCAATGGACTTGGCTCTTTGGGATTAGTTTTTCAAATGTTCTTTTACAAGATTCTGCTCAACTCCAATGGATTTACAAACTGTACCATTGGGTTTGGCATACATAAAAACCCCAAAAATGACTATTAGAACTCTGAAAATGGATCTTGTCTCATCCAATCATGACCTCTTCTACATGTGGCCTCCAAGCTTCCCTGAGCTTCTCTATGGAAAAAACACATGTAAAAGTCCTCCAATGGATCTGAAACCTATCCCAATGTGTTCATAGCATAATAATTAGTCAAAAATGACTATTCAATCACAGAAAACAAGCATAGGCTCATATGTGCATGACCTCAAACAATAAGGGCTTCAAGCTCCCTTGAGCTTCCTGAAACTTCAATGGTGAAAAGCCTACAAAAGAAGTCTTCAAATGGATGTGAAAGCAGTGCCAATGGAATCATAATGTCCAAAAACCCCTAGCTGGGCTTTTTCAGCACCTCATTTGGCCAAAAAATGAAGAAGTTAGGCCTCCTGCCATTTTTCTCCTTCAAGCTTGTTGTCTTTGGTTCGCCATTTCGCACCTGTGTGTGAGTAACCTGGCTTCTGGGAATTTTCCATGCCTAAACCCAGCACCCATGCGCATCTCCACAAAATGTGCCAAATTGTCGAATAATTAACGAAATCAAAGCCCCCAAAGTCGGAGGTGTTGGGTGCAAGGGGACCATATGGCCACGTCCCACGCATAAAAAGGCTAAATTGCCACCGTTTAACATGCATGTGACAAGTGTCTAGGTGCGTGGCTGTTGAACATTTGAAAAATGCGCGTGCAAATGTGGTCACATGTAAATGTAATACAACCGTTTGAAAATACAAACCAAAACCCGTGCTCCTAGTTATGGTCACATGCAACCACACATAAAACCAGGGCTTTAATTAATTGAAACTCCTGTGCACATATATACCAACAGGCACGGTCATATAAAAGGCATAAAACTGTGGGTTTAAACCATATAAAAAATCCCGCGCTCCATTCCGCGTAGCATATGGTCACATATAAAACGTAATACAATCGTGGGCTTTGTTCAAACCCACGCGCAAAAATTACAATACACGGTTATATGATATGGGTGACGGTCATATAGTTTACAATGGAACCACGGGTCGGGGCTAGGCCCCGACCCATCCCCCTTTCCACTTAACACAACACACGTATTTAAATATATGCGCGTTGGCATTCATTACAAGGAACATTGGGCGGAAAGTTGGTTAGTGGAGTTTGCAAAGGCACTATGTGGAGGAGAGGTCCAGGGGTCGAACCCCGCGGCCTCCAACATTTTATACATAGATCTCCTTAGCCAAATAGTGAGTGACATGTGGCACCCTTGGATTGGGCCACATGTCCTCCTATTATTGGCCACCCAAGGACACATGTCAACACCCGACTTGCCAATCAATCGACCAATTAGCATCTGCCACGTCACCATCGTACGGTCATTGTACGGACTGTACGGCTCTGCCACATCACCACTGTACGGACTGGTACAGTCAGTATCATTTTTTTACTGTTTGTCTTGATGAACAGATCGCAATATCTTCTCCATACGGACTCCGTTTGAGAAAGTAAATATATCGTCGGAATTAGGAAGACGAGACGGACGCAATGGCACTATTTTTGTCGCATTCCGAGCACTTTGAAATTTGAGCAAAATTTGATCCCCTGATCCAGATTTTGATCACACCTTCCCACTGAAAGGCTTTTGGACCCACAAAAGATTATGATCATCTATCTGAGCTTCAATACTCTTTTGCTTTCAAGTTCTTTCAACTGATTCTACTTGAAAAGTCTTTTCGACAATCACCTGGATACTTTGACATGCCTTGCACTGCAACTGACTATGTCCCTCAACCACTGTTCTCTGGCTGCTGCTGACCCACTTTTCTCTCTGTGCTTGGAAGACTTCCAACCTTCCCACTGAGAATCAAGTCCCTCTTCGAACTCTTTGACGTCAACATAATCAGCTCTCCAATGGCTGCAAAAACTTCCTGCGACATCTTGTCACAAGCCAAGAAAACCATCAATCTTGAAAATAAATCATACAAGATTGAAAATGATGCCAACAATATCTTTTGTTCTTCAAACAAACTGTCGCATATCGTACTTTATCAAATCACATTGCATTTTCAAAATCAACTTTCAAGTCAATAAACACCATCGACTAAACACAAGTCGAACAACACGATCGACACAACATAGTCGTCAAAAAATCATCAACACCAGTCGAGATTCATTCAAAACATCAACCTTCCCAAACTGACAAGTCGAAAAACATGATACATAATTATGTAACAATCATGAATCACTCATGATGAACCATCACTAGGTTCATTGTTTACGCACTCACAAAAACAAATGCATGTGCATAGCTCTTCAACTCTCCTTCCAATACAAACATAAGTACATAAACCCAAAACATGTGGGTACTTGAGAGCTGAATATGAAAAAT
>ML836254.1:39340-53555 GCA_009831015.1 Picea engelmannii
GATCAAAATATCAAAATATAGAGCCCATGGCCCCTACAAAATGGAATCATGGATGCCTCTCGCGATAGAATACTACTGCTCTCTCTACCCTATGTAGTAACCAACTAAGTGAGTCGGATACGCCTACATTATGGCATTGATAACGCCTCGGGATCTCCTCGATGGATATATCAGGGATGTATGTCGTCAAGCCTTCCAGGTTCCGCTCTATCGCATCATAATCCTTGGCATCCCATTCAGATACTACATGTGCCTCTCCTCACCTCTGAATAGGAGAAGATCCCAGGGGTCGATGTGGCCCTACATCTGCATGATCGAATTTTTTTTTATTAGTCTTTTGATCAGAAAAACAAAAACATTAAATATTTCAAAACTCATAAAAACATTATAAAAAAAAACAAATGTCTTTCTCACCTAGATATCCCCACTAATATCCCTCAAGGAGAACCAAATTTGGATCACCCCAAAAGTCTATATCGGCATAAGCATAATCATCAATCATCAGGATTTGCGGTCCCAACTAATTGAAGAATGCATCATCATACTTCAAAATCCGGCCCGCCACATGTCGTGTCACCAGGTCACACCATATTTTCATTCATGCATCTCTCGGGGTTGGTATTCCCCATTCCACCTATAGGCATAGGTGTGTAACTCTTTCTAGGAAGAAATATACTAAATTGGACTCATAACCTAACTGTTTTAGGTCCCCATTCTTTCTTTTCGTGAGTTGGGTTTTCATGCTGCATAATACACCGTCACACCAATTGAATACTCGAGGCCCCAATCATTCAATAGAATATTGAAGGTAACATTTGAGTGCCATATGTGGTGAAGCACTCCCTTCCATCCATGCAATAGTAAAAAGGATGGTTTTGAGGTTCAAATCTCTCACACCTCGGATTGCTACTTTTCCTTTACGTCTTTCGGCATTAGGTTCACAATACCAACGAATGTTCTCACTCATAGGAAATCCACCACCTCGACCACCTGTCAGAGTCATGCGTGGCCCACAATGTGACAACCCCATCAGGAAATAAATATCCTTAATATCCAAAGAGAGGACATGAACACCCACATGGAACACTTGTTGTTTTGAATCCCACATATGAACCAGATATTCTAGTAATCTCTGTTGGGATCTCATGCCCTGAACTTTGAATAATTTTAATAGACCACATTGTCAGAGTGCATTTATGGTCCCCAAATCATTTAAAGTGATAAGTTCATCTAATTTGTGCTCACGCTCTCTCCATTCCAACATCTTTGTAAGCAAACACCCGCATGGGAAACAAAGAAGATCTTTAGCACATTTTTTCAACATTTTTTGGGATTTTTGTTGAGTCAACGTTCACTTTTCATTTTAGCTTTCCGTCCGTCATTATCAAACATCAAGTTCAGTGCGAAATTTACGCGAGTGCACCTTAACGCACCTTTGGAAATTGTTGATTTCCATAGGGCCCGTTATAGGCCACTCGCGGTGGCCCCAGTGCACGACTAACAATCCCAAATCATAAAAAAAACTTGATCTTTTACCATTAAAAGAAAAAATTAATCCATTGAAAAGATAGAAGATGAGATGCTTACCTCTTTTATGCTATCCATTTGTTGAATGATCCCTTGTGGCCTCCGCAATCCGTCACCGAAGTTGAGGTAAAAAGAAAGGGTTTTTGATAAGTTTTTGACCAAGTGCAAATAAAATGATGAAAAAGACTTTTTTCTTCTATTTATTACTTTTTATCATTTTTCTTAATATTTTGTTTTATATAAATACGTTTTAGTCAAAAACCCATTAACTCTAAAGGTCTTGTAATTCTTTTGTTCCTTGCAGAAAAAAATTACGACCTTGGACAACGAAGTATAAACGTTCTTTTTTTATTTGTTTGGGTTGCATGTACAATTACTTTTTAGGGTTTTTCAAAAAAACCTCGAGCATAGTATTTGTTCATTCTCTAGCTCGAAAATCAATGAGAACGTAACCGAGTATACTTTTGTCATCTTTTCATACTCGCTATGGTAACATGAAAACAACGAAACATATGGAGAACTCTTTAAGCTCTTTTCATGCTCCCTAAAAAGGAAAATATTTATGAGGGACCATGTTCTTTTCACGCTCGTAAAATTATTTGAATAAAACATTTTATGGGCAATAGTTTATCACTTTTTCGGTCCTGTCGAACTATTTTACGAAAAATGATCTGATAGAGTTCTCCTTTAAGTGTTTTTCCAGACTCTATAAACATGAAAAATGTTCGAGTTTTCTATATTTGGACTCGTTAAACAAACATCAACAGACCCATATGGGTCCAAACCACTCCTTCTTAGGGTTTCTTAAATATACTCCGAGGGACTCGTCCGAAGGATGAGCTTAAATTGACAAGCATATGTTATCCTCCTCAAGCTTGTGTAAAAATAAAGAGGTACTCACTAGAAATGGTGGGGGGGGGGAATTTGGGAAAGGAATGTGTCTCTGTATTTGTATTAATGGTAGTAAGCATCGCTCTTGAACATGACACCCCGCTTCGTCATTTGAATCTGGGTTGGGTAATCCATTTGCCTCTTTTCTGACCTTCTACAAGTTCACATCTTGGGTCGTCTTTGAGTCAATACTATCAAGATCATTGTCGTGTCATTCATATGTTCAAGAGAAGTTCAACTGAAACCTTCTATCAAGTCGATCATCTGTAATTGTCCATTCTTACCATGTCGTCCTTCCCTGTGTCAGTCCCAAGTCACATATGTATTTTTCTCTACCCTAAATCTATTACTTATTTCAGGTCATTGATGGGGGATACATCAAGGCTCTCATGTGACGATTCTTTTCCTGTCGACTTCATCCCATTATATAGGAAAAAGACCTAAATTATTTAGTACCTTAGAGCATGCATGCCTTAATGGTAGTTTCTTCTCTTTCGACAATGGATTCACATCATTGATCCCTGATCAAGGGATTATGTCAAGTGTTTGACTTCAACTAATTTATTCACACTTGTTGGATTGTACTGGAGTACCTTGGGAGTCATTGACATCAATGGTGATTTCTCTCACACGTGTTAACAATTTTCATTAATGACTGGTAATCAAGTGGTTTCTATTCACGTTCGACTTCAACATCTGTAATCACATGACTAGAATCATAATAACGGATGATGGATTGAAGACCCTGGACTTCATCATTTTTTGGTCGAAGTTGTGATGGAGCATTTGTGATTTGTTTTGACACATAGATCCATCTTGTATGTCTCGTGGCTATGTTCCTACTTGAGTTCTCGATGCATGGATCCACAGTGTATTATTAGTGGCTATGCAAAATCTTGTTGACATGAATCCGCGTTGTATAATTGGTGGCCATGACCTAAATTTATGATTTCAATCATTTACGGTCTAAACATGGGAATGCCTACTTAAGACATGGTGTAATATTGTACATATGCTTGATTGTTTGTAGGTTCCTGATTGGTGCGCCCCTAGTTCTTGACACATACACACTTATTTTACAAATTATTTTAGTTGTCTCGATTTCTAGCCTCATGCTTTGGGGGGCATTTTGTTACACATTATTTTTGTCACCCTGATGATGATTACATAAACATGTGTTCAGGTTCCCAATATAATATTTTTCTCGAGAAAATAAACCTCTTTCCACCCTTGCAAAATGCATTTTTGGAAGACCTTCGTGGGCTGCTCCCTTTACACACTGCGAAAATCCTTGATTTTTGCATGCTGCACTATATCCAACTCATGGGATTTCCGCATGCTGCCATATAGGTAAGTCGCGGTGGTGCAAAAATACTAAAAGAGGAAATAAGTTCTAGCAGTTTATAGAAGTGGAATCTTCTGGAAATATGAGGTGGGATCCATATGGTTACGATCCTACTAACTTCTCTAATTTTATGGGATCATTCTCATATCTTTAACCACTTTAGATTCTCCTATATAATGATAGGCTTCTCATTGAAAAGGTTAGAGGTACAAACATAAAGAAGCATAGATATTGAAGAAAGAATAGGTTGAAGACTGTGTGAAGAATCCTATTTCAAGTGATGCTTGAGGTTTCCATTCATTCATCAAGCTTTTGTGAAGAGTCTTCATGCAAATGTTGGAACAGATGTATGTGTGTGTCATAACAAAGGGCCACTGAAAGGGAACTTGAAACGTCATGGTGATTCAATTGTATCTTCTACCTTTCATTAATATAATACAGTGGCACGTCTCTTTCCCATAAAATGATTGATATTTTATTACATGACTCCTTGATCACATGTTTAGGTTTTCATTGAATTTCACTATTGTTTCTTTCATGTTGGTTGATTTGTGCTATTGGAGATATGATCTCATAGGAACATCGGAGTAAGTCAAGATCAACAAAGACATAAGGAAGTGATTCATAAGGTATGCTATCTATTCCTTATTTGGTATATCAATTATTGAAACCTAGGGAAAGCATCATCTTCTGTCTTGTTTTTTTCTAGATCTAGGTGGATCTAGGGGGATTAGTTCATGTCTGCATCTATCAATTTACCCATTAACATTGGCCTCTAATGGGGGCTTACTAGCACATGTCTTATTCCTTGCTGAAGGTTTCTTTGGAGAAACATTCCTCTTCTGAGGTGTTCCTGTCCTAGTAAGGGGGTATTTTGGAACTGTAGATTCACCTCCTCCTTACTCATCCCCTCCTCCTTGTCCATATTACTCATATCCTCCTCCTCCTAGAGAGCTAGATACATCTTATTCAGAGGTGTTGTCCTTCTCATCGGTCTCTATATCTTAGACTTCTTCCTACTTCTTCTTCTTCAACCCATTGGACTGTCTGAAATGCTTAACTCGAGTGAGCATGGGGCTTCTTATGGTGTCAGTGTCAGAGATTTTTTCATCAGCGACATGTACAAGGAACTCCTTCGACCATTCCTTTGTAATCTGCTCCATGTATTCATCTGTTAGCTTGTAGTAGGACTGTAACTCTTACCTGTTCTCATCTATGCGTGCATTGATATTGTTCTATACTAGTGCAGGGTGTGCGGTGTCATGCGCAGAAATGACTCAATGGAAACCTTAAATTACTGATGATATGCATGAAACAAAACTTTGGACTTCCACTTCTTCATCATGTCTTTGGTGTACTACGAGGTAGAAAACCTAGAGGCCAATGACTTCGATGGTTCGATCTCCGGAAAGGTGGCTCCTTCAAGAATTTTCCAAGAGACAAATGCGATCAAAATGATCATCCAACTGAAGTGGAATTCATATCCCAAATCCTGGACTTCACGACAATATTTCTTTAGTTCATTAACAAGGTAGCTCACCTAGTTCATCTACATTCCCTCCACACATTTTCCTGCGAGGTCCACCATGAACCTAGTGACCTGTGTGGGGCGGTTCTTCCTTATGATATTTCCATCTATGAGTTGGAAAGTGAGTCACACTATGCCGTCATATATAGAGGCTACCTTGTAATCTTACTTTCCTTTTTTCGACTTAGTCATAAGCTTCCTTGATGCACTGTGCCAGGGAGTGGTTTGAGGCCTTCCCTAGATAAAACTATTGAGGGTCAGGTCCCTTCATTCTTAAGTCTGTAATCTGGTGGATCAACGTCAGATCCACAATAATCCTCCAGTTGAGCCATAGGTATCCACCATGATATCACGATAAGAGGAGTTTAACGCAAGCGTTAACCTCCTGGTAATGGCCAAAATGGGGAATCTTCATCCCATTTATCATAGTGGACTGCACCAGCCCCTTAATCCATGGTTGGGAGACGAGGTGAGGCTTCTTCCTAGTTGATTTCATAAAGTAGTGATGGGGCACTAGCATAGCATAGTTCTTCTTGTCGTCTAGATTGAAGTCATTTTTCTTCAACAACGGGATCTTTCCTAACTGACTCTTGACTACACATATTCCCTTCAGAATGTATGCAGTGAATATGGTGTACTCAAAATATCATGGGATGTTGTCATGATTAATGAAGCCAACAAAAGGTGGAACATACTCTGGTAGGATGGACGAGATCTAATTTGCATTAGCTACATCACCACGGTGCTTACTTCGTTGCTTAGTCGTGGGGTTGACATGGCCAAAATGATGTCTAGTCGAAGGGGAAGCCTACACTCCCCTAGTCGATGATGTCTGGACACCTTGAGATAACGGTCTGTCATCCATTAGATTCTTGAGGACCTCCTCGAAAAACTTCTTTAATTCACTAGGTTCACCAGACATTCTCACTTTTAAACAGACAAGTTAGGGTAGACAAATGGACAGGTGGGGTAGAAAAATTAATGGTGAGGTCTAGCTTCAAATAAAACAACTCAACACTTAGACAATTCTCTGTTAGCTCAGTTAATCATGGGTAGAAAAAAGTTATCTCGATGCATCGACTAACAAGTTAAATAAGCGGGGACTCATAACGAGTTCTTCCAACGGCTAGGAAATTCCTCCATCAATGTGAATCTGTCTGTTATGGCACAATATCAATGTCCAAAATCGGCCAATCCACCCATAAATGCATTTTCTAATCATTCTGGAGTGTCTTTCTAATGGTCGGGGTGCCTCCAACAGTCATATAGCTTCTCTAGGGCGAATTCCCATTCTGCGCAGTCGTGTTGTTCTAGCAAGGCTCAAATCCTACGAACCTGCCTCCTACGAGGTTCCAGTCTATGAATTATTCCATCTGGTATCTATAGCTTCCTGTAGATTTTCCAACTTAGATTTCTTTTTATTGAGCTTCCTTTCCTTATTTCCTGTGATCTGAGTCTCTCTAACTATTTCTGGAATCCTCTTTCCATTCTTACTCTTGTCTTCTCCTAGCATTGCGACTTCGCACTATTGTTGTGCCCTCAAAGGGTCTGAAGGTAATATCCCTTTTCTTAACACTTCCTAAGTGGACATACTTCTTTCTTGAATGGATAGGTCCTTCAAACCTTTTTTCATTCTTTCAACCTTGACATCTAATTTGCTTTCCTTATGTCCCTCTTGCATTGTTACTTTGTTTTTTTGCTTTGACTTATCCTCTCGTTATTCTATTAGTCGGTCTATTTTTTTGGCTATGAAATCCGTTAGTTATTTCTTTTTATTTTCTGTAGCTTCTTCCTCTGATTTCCTTCTGATTTGATCCCTCTCAATCCAAGTCTTGCCTAACAAAAGTGAGAAAGAGGAATTGTCCTTAACAAACTTAATGACTTCAAATTCCTCTTCAGTCGACGTTCCATGAATAATAATAGGTACATTAGTAACTCTTCCACATAGGGTTATCATATTTCCTTTAAACAAGCCTATCCTTCCTAATGGAGATACCAAAATAGGCTTTCCAAAAATTTCCCAAGTGTCTTCTGTCATAATATTCACTTGTGTTTCTTCATCCAAGACACAGTCTATGTCTAAGTCTTCTATTCTTGTACTTATGCGTTGTTTTACTTTCAGGATCTCTGGTAAACTGACATCTTTTTGAGCATTCATCATTTCTTTCAACTGTAATAATGTAGTCTGAGCTTTCTCTGATTCTTTCTCTTTATGATTCTCTAACATTCCTTGAGTCTCTTGACTTCCTTCATAGTTTTATTGTCTCATTTTCATTCATTTAACTTTAGCAATCATCTTTGGACAATCCTCAACCTCATGACCAAAACTCTTGCAACAAAGACAAATAGGACCTACGCCAGGGAATTACTTAGCAAGATGTCCCAGTCTTCTGCAATTATAGCACAATGTAAATCCTCTTTTCCTTTTAAATGTTCTTGAGTCTCTTCTGTACTACACATTAGGATCACAGTGTTGGACCTGCAATCTGCAAAAAACAATTCTAGGTTCCTGCATCCACTTATTAGTCCAAAAATTCTTTCTATGCATAGGAATAACATGTACTTTTTCATTTCTATTAACGTTACTCAGATCAACTCTTTCTTCCAACTATTCCTTAGCCTTTAGAATAGGACATAATCTATTAAAAATACTTAAATTCATGATTCTGAAACAATATTTTTTACTTATTGTACTCTTATAAAAGCACAAAGCCTTACCTCTTTTCAGATCTTACCTCTTTCTTCAAATCATATTTATTTCTTAGCAAAAATATTTGCAAGTTAGGTAGAGTATTGCACACTTCAACAATAGATCTATGCACAGATCTTCTCTTTTCTTTACTTTAGTTCCCAACAATCACAGTTTCAAGTCTCGGCAACAGAACCATTTATTGGTACAGGGGCAAACCCAGGGTTCAATGCTCAACAATGCACCAACAAAACCCTAACTACTGCCCCTTCGGCAACACCTACGGAGCAAGAGAAGTCTCACCTGAGGTAGAAGCAGGGGAGTTATAGGATGCATATGTCTGTAACCAAAATGGGACACATATCTGTGATAACAACACTTCATAGAGTATTCTAGTACCACTTAGAGGGTGATATGCATTAGTTTCCCAACCTTAGTAACATCGAAGAACATACCCAAAGATAGATCAGTGTAGCAACAATAAATATTAATCAATTCAACCACTTAGCACATACCACTGAGTTAGATATAACATTCATTTATCTTTAACACAAGTAAAGCACTAAGCATCAACAGATCTATACATAATAATCAAAGTACTGATTAGATTCATAACATAAGAAACATAGCACAAAGAAAATGAAAAACACAATATATACGTGGTTCACCCCAGTGTGGGGATACATCCACCAATCGCTTCACCTTCTTTATTATTCATCAATATCTTACATCCAGTGACTCTTGTGCACTAAGCCATAGAGTCAAGCTTCACATAGGACATGAGAGATACACACTGAGCTTCAGATCCTCCTTCCAAACTAGGTCAAGGAACAAAGCCAACTCTCTATCAAGCATAGAGCCTTAACA
This sequence comes from Picea engelmannii, assembly GCA_009831015.1. Taxonomy (NCBI): domain Eukaryota; kingdom Viridiplantae; phylum Streptophyta; class Pinopsida; order Pinales; family Pinaceae; genus Picea; species Picea engelmannii. The sequence goes on from ML836254.1 coordinate 48,188, forward strand.
AACAGACATTCCCTTGCACAAAGATACTCAAGTCACTTTCACTTAGCTCTGAAGGCTTCTGATCCCTCTTATACAGTACATTCTTACTTATTTATACTTTTACAATCTCTTACAATAAGGCCTAATCATGGGTAAACCCCATGGGATGACATCCCATTAACCCATTACAAAAACCCTAGAAAACCCCTTACTAGGCCCACATAGCCCACAATATAAGTGAGATCAATGATATCAGCTCTACCTAGGTGCTCCTTCGTTGACCAATGTGTCAAAGTCCAAAATGTCATCTAAACTTGACCAAGGTTTCCTATAAACTTGGTCGAGGGCCAACAGGTGTCCTCCTCAGATCAACGGTTGCAGTTCATTTCGAAGATTCAACATTCATTCCAGGCTGCCACATCACTCCGGGCCTATTTTACTATGGAATTTATATAAGACATACATGATTTCCCCCCAATATTCAAGCATCGAAGACACTTGGCACCCATCTATTAGATACACATGACATCCATCTAACATTGACACGTGGTACTCATTTCAATCATTTTTTTACATGAATTCAACCTATTTTCGAGTGACACATATCACCCCTTCATTTGTGACATGCCAACATAGTAACATCAGGCCACCCTGTCAACTACGAGAGATCATCCTCTGGAAGGTTTTCTTGTTCAAGTGCCAATATTAGTGACATCTCCATGCGCAGTTTTAATGGATCCTAGAATTGGTGGGTGGATAAACTTTAGCAGTGGCGCTAAATGTAGCATAGTTTCCCATATCATGGATTTTCATCAGATCAATGACCATGCTTCAATGCAGGAACACAACTTGTTCGAGTGTTAAAATTCTTGAGCTATCCCGCAATCAAAACCATGGTATAGTGAAAGATATATGTGGTGGAAGGTGGTGAATTGCGGGCTCAAAAGCGGTGTGAGTTCAAACCAATTTCGATGGTCCCACAATCATGTTCTTATAACACTTCCAATCCAATAGTAGCTCATGGCCTCCCCATAGGAATTAAGCCTCGTTGCAATCCCAAGAAAAATAAGTTAATGAAAAATGAGTGGTGGTTGAAACCTCGACTCACTCCATAAATAGAAGCCATGGAAGGTTTGGTTGTGGAAACAAAATGTTTAGCCCAAGGTACCCCTATGGGCATTTTTTCTTGTAGGCCTATACTAATTTGAGCTCACGTCTAATAGAAGGATGCACACACGGTCTGACATAAGGATGCACATACGTAAATCCTTTAATGGGATGGCCAGATCACACTCCTGGTAGTTATGGATTGATCTGAGTATAAATATATCAGTTGGAGAAGCATTAGTTCTTGTTCTTGATATTCATATACAGGTATGGAGAATTGGAAACAAGACTTTCATGACATATCTACTAGAATATGTGTAAGAATGAAACACACACTAAGATGGGTTGGCACAGAGGTAAGAGAACCTATAAATTTTTATGGTTAGAATGATTTGGAAGAATTTTTAACCAAGTTTGAGTTAGAAGTTTTGGAGAATCCAATTTTATTAGTTTTGTAAAATGATTTAAAAGAAATACCTACACAATGCTGGGGTACTCACAAGAGAATATAAATAATTGGTATCAATGCAAAATATTACTAGGCATTAGATTTGGCGTAGAACAAGAGAACATAAATGTGGATAAATATGATGGAATAGGACAACCCCAAGAACATATAGACATATGTATAATTCAATGGAGACTCGTACCACTAGAGGAATGGCCACATCACTTCATTCATACATTAGAAGGAATCTCAAGGAATTGGTATACAAAATTGGAACTATGCAGAGGAATTTTAAATTGGGAAGATTTGCAACAAAACTTTGTGATCACATTTTCATTTGAACATGAGAATTCATAGATGGATACAAAAATGAATCTGGTAAAAGAGAGGATCTTGAAGAAACTGAAGTTGAAATTGTAACATCTTATCAGAACCAGAATCGACAAACAACCACACAGTTGTTAAATTGTTACCACATCATAGAAGATAACCCAACTGAAGAAAACCCTTGCAATATTAAGATAATAGAAGTTTAATGGGAAAGAGAAGTGGAAGGTCTATAGTTACAGTCATAATATTTTTTTTCACCACTAAACATAAAAAGATAAATATTGGAACATAAGAGAATCCAAAGATTGCAAGTATTGGTGACTATTGGGACAACTAGACAATGAAAATAATAACAAAGTTACTTCGCGAGTATATTGATTTATTTCCAAAATTTTTTTTAGAGATGGAAGGGGTAGTAGGAGAACTTGGAGAAATGAAGATCCCCTTGAGACCAGATGACAAAACAATAAGACAGAGACCCTATAGGTTGAATCTAATGTATAAATAGAAAGTTAAGAAAAAGACTGATAAAATGTTAGAGGATGATATAATAGAACGTGTTGAAGAATCTGAGTGGATTATACCTATGGTAGTTCAAGGGAAGAAGAAACGAACAATAATGATCTCTGTATAATTGAGGAATTTGAATGATGTCTTTCTACATGATCCCTTCCCTACTCCATTTATAGATGAAGTATTGGAAAATGTAGTAGGACAAGAAGCATATTCATTTACTGATGGATTTTGAGGGTATCAACATATCATAATAACACCATATAGTTGTCATAAGACTACATCTTCCATAGAATGGGGGTCATATCAATACACAATGATTCCATTTGTATTAAAGAATGCACCTGCTATTTTTCAAGAGTAGTTGTAGTTGCATTTGAAGATTTTATACAAAATGTTTTGGAGGTTTATCTAGATGATTGGAAAGTATTTATCTTATTGAAATACCATGTTGAAGTTTTAAGATTGATTCTAGACAGGTGTAGACAGTGCCAAATTTCATTGAACATTAAAAAATGTATATTCAACGCACCATTTAGAATTTTTCTAGGGCATGTGGTGTGTAAATAGGGTCTACTAGTGGATCTTGCGAGGATTGTTGTCATTGCTAAATTACCACCACCTAAGTCAGCATGCCAATTAGGAGATACACTTGGTCATACATGCTATTATAGGAAGTTCATAAGGATCTATGTACAAATTATTGCTCCCATGGAGAAATTGTTAAAGAAGGATATCAATTTTCAATGGAATGATGAGTGCCAACAAGGTTTGGAAATCTTTAAGGAGAAAATGGTGACAACGTCAATTTTGGTATTTCTATATTGTTCAAAGGAGTTCCATGTTCATGTGGATTCCTATTCAATAGAACTTGCATCAATATTAACACATACATGAGAAGGTGACATAGATCACCCAATATAATTTGCAAGTAGGAAAATTTCAGATTCATAACATAATTATAATACAACAGAGAGAGAAGGTTTGGATATGGTGTATGCACCACAAAAGTTCAAACATTATTTATTAGGAAAACATTTTAAAATTTTCACAGATCAATCTGCTCTTATATACCTAGTCAACAAGCCAGTGTTTGGTAGAAGAATATATAGATGGTTGTTTTTATTTCTTGATTTTGAAGTAGTTGTGAAACCTGGAAGACTCAATGCAGGGCCAGATCGTTTGTCCAGGATAACTAATGGAGAGGAACCAAGAAGGTTGGAGGAAAATTTTCTTAATGCACAACTCTTTTCATTACAAATTCTTGATGAATACTTTGTTGATATTATTGAATTTTTTAGTATAGGATTTTCCCCAAAGAAATACACCACTGCGAAGAAGAAGAATTTGGTGATTAGAGATGCAAATTACCAACTTATTATAGGTCACTTGTATAAATTAGTTGCAGATAAAATTCTAACGAGATGTGTCATGGAACATGAACATCTGATCATTTTGGCAGAATCACATGAAGGAATACTTGGAGGAAACTATGCAGGGAAGGCTATTGTAATATCCCTAAGGTCGAACCCAATTGTAAATGTAAATGAAAATGTACTTAAGCTGGTGAGTTGTTTTGGTATCATTTTTGTATGCACATTTCATGGAATTATGCACGCTTGTACTGCGCAGTAAAATGAGGAAGTGTGCACATTCCAAGATACTGCGTGCAACAACTTAAGTGCGCGAGATTTTGAGACCAGGGAGCCTTTGTGTATATGCTATGTTTTATAGGTTGGTGAGCTAGTTATTATAAGTTGGTGAGCCAGTTATGTACTTAAGCTGGTGAGTTGTTTTGATATCATTTTTGTATGCACATTTCATGGAATTATGCACACTTGTACTGCGCAGTAAAATGAGGAAGTGTGCACATTCCAAGATACCACGTGCAACAAATTAAGTGCGTGAGATTTTGAGACCAGGGAGCCTTTGTGTATATGCTATGTTTTATAGGCTGGTGAGCCAGTTATTATAAGCTAGGATGCTTATGTTTTGGTTAGGCCGGAGATCCTAGATGTTAAAGGCCAATGTGCCTACTTTTGTATATACCTCATAATTAATATAAAATTCACCGTTGCACATAGACTGACCATGATAAAAGAGTATGGGGGACTAAAATACATTATTTATGGAAAGGGTAGGGATAAAAGTTAAGGAAAAGGGGCTAATCTAGGGAGCTTAAGCCAAAAAGTAATATTATATTAATATTTCTTTTATAAAGTATGGATAATTATTTTATCCTAAGTTCTAAAGATGGGGACAAGTGGGCCAAAGTAGCTCCCAACATGACAAGTGTCAAATTGGGAACATGCATACATATTATTCAGACTTAGTTCATTTTTTATTATTTTTCCCATCATTTCCTTCCATCATTTACTCATCCAGTCAACCATTGATGAACATACACACATCCATTGAGCTATCCTTCATATCTTCATGACTGTACCTAAACCTGCATCCATAACCATTCTGTGTTGGTGTATCTGGTTAGATTGGGAGTTGGACTGAAGAAGTAGGTTTTTAGGCCTATGGGATATTGAAGAGGTGGGTTTTCAGTGTTGGACACACCTACCACACTTAGAGGGGGGTGAATGAGTGTGGGGATATTTTTCCCAAAACTTCCCTCTTACACAAAAGCTCTTTAGTTAACATTCAACATTTTATCATTACTCATTGCTATCATTTATAATTAGTTATATGTGAATACATATCAAAAAAATATATCAGCAACATATCATCAACAAATAATCTCCACAACGAACACAAAGAACATAAGATGTATGTACATTTTTTCTTTTTATTATGGACTTCAATCTAGGGGGTTTTCAACAATCAAATGAATAGAGTACAACTCTACAAGAGCACCATATCTATATGAAAGAATCATCTTACATTCTCAGCACCAACTAAGATGAGGCAACAATCCTCAACAGATATCAATCTGTCAACATAAACATGTGCAACAACCATGCACCAACCTGTGCCAAACAA